>QGOD01000091.1:24575-46946 GCA_003313065.1 Sarcodon sp. MG97 | reverse complement strand
AAATATAGTCAGATCGCTGCAGGCCGCTCGCTGGGCGCACAATAGGGCGAACCATGCTTGCGACGGGGGGAGAATGAGGGAAACAATTGAGCAACTGAGGTTACGAGTAAGAACGAATATGTGATTCCATCAGAACGAAGAAGCACGCGTTGGGAATGCTCGGCAATGGCCGATAAGGCATGGGGCTTGGACACGCTGAGAAAGGACTTTTGATTCTTATATCCTCTGTACTCCAACCACTCTCTCCCACTTTTTCTATGGCCGTCATCATGTCATATTCCACCATTGCCTGTCCCCTCTACAAAAGACAGCGTAGAACTGCGACAACCGTCCTCGCTGGGTATTTCGATCCGCGCTCATCGTCTCGAGATGTGTTGACGAGCGTCCTGAACGGCGTCCCGTTATACAAGGAGGTTGAGAAAGATCAACTGTCGCGGAGGGACAAAAAGAGAGAAAAGAGAGAACGCGATCGAGAAAGGAAGAGAGCGAAAGCTGCAGAGAAGGCGCGCCAAAAGGCCTCGTTTACTGCCTCTCATCCTGCACCCTCCTCGTCCGCGACTCGTTCCACGCCAACGGTGCCGCAGCAACCGCAACCTATCAAACCCTCCTCTTTTTGGCGTGCGCGGCCTGCAATTCACATCGCAACTAATCAACGATCCATGTCGGTGACTCCACCTCCGATGCCATTATCTCCGCAGTCTACGCCTGGTCCATCTTCATCCACCACGTCCGTTACATCCTCAAAACGACCACATACGCCAGAAGATGACGAGTTCGATATAACCCCAATGAAATTGGAACAACAATCCCGCCCCCCGCCGAAGAAGAGACGAGTAGCCGTAAAGAAGGGTTGGAAGGGTTGGGTTGAAGGGTCACCTCCACCGTCGGAAAAACTGATCAATTTGGACGAAGTCACTGTACTAACGGAGCGAAAGACCCGCAGTGGCAAGTCGTTCGACGGTATCGGCCTCGCAAAGGACGATTGGGTCTAAATTGGTGAGTCTATCGATTACGTACAGCGTCCTTTGTCCTGACTCGGTCTCTCTCCTCTTTAGCTTCTGTTCTTTTTACTGTTAGACTACCTCTATATATCAAGGGGATCGTATCGTATCCTTTACCCTAGGAGTATGAGGGATATTACTGCAGGGGTCATCATTGATCTCTCCATTATCATGACGCGTTCTTTGATTTTTATGCTTACTACAAGATTATCAATCTGCTCTGCTCTTTTGTATACACAGATATCATAAACGACATCGCTCACATTTCTTGATAATCTTGAGCCAGTCCTAGTTGTCCTGTCTTGTAATACTTATATCCTGTCAATTCATGCTGTCTCAGTCTAATTCTTTCTGACCTGCAATCCACGTGTTCGTGGCAATTTGAAGACCGCGCCAAGTTTTGCTTCCGGCTCACATCTTCTTTCAGGTTCTTGTAATCTTCCCGTCCTGCCAGCTGTTGTTGGGTCGGATATCCACATACTGTAGCTCGACGCCACGCCCCACAACGCTGTCTATCTGTATTTGCTGAGTTCCGGTACTTCGGATATCGCACCCTTACCGACCACGCTCAAAGCTAGTCTGAAGGCGTATTGATTCCGAAACGTCAGCTACTCGCATCAAACAACTCACACATGTTAGGTTTCCTTGCGAAGAATACAAAGACCTGACAATCAGTCCACTGTCGGAAAGGACTCGAACGCACTAATCATGCTCACTCACATATCATTTCCGGTGCTTCCGGCCCCCCCTGCATGGTTCCCAGGACATATGCACCACTTCCAGAAGATGCTCCCGTCTTTGCTCAAGCAAACTGATGTGGTTCTGGAATTGCGAGATTCCAGACTTCCGCTGACAAGCATCAACAGGACATTCGAAGGTACGCGTAGCTGTAGCTCAGCAGTTTCTTGTGACTGTTATATGTTCGGGGCGCATGTCGATTATTTGCAGATGATGACTTCACTAGCTATGCCCGGAACAGTCTGTTCTCTTCGCGGCATCTGTGGCTTTCCGGGCCCATTTTCTCGCCCTGCAGCCATTGTTATAAGACATTTGGCCACAAGCGGGTCGCCTTCCATGCCTTTCAACCCAGAACTGTTTTGTCTTTAGCCACTGGTCTGGAGTTGGAGTGACAAATCTTTATTGTGTCTTTTGCCCCTACATAGAGTCCTTCTGGCGCTTCACTTATGTCTGACGCCCCCCAAAAGCACGGGATTTAGCCTGTAACCTACGGTGGCCAGGGTCGTGAAGCTTCTGCAGCCACGACAATATTTACTCCTGCGATCTATGTTTTCTGCGTTAGAGTTGCAAGGAGAACAGTTGTCATGATCAAAGATATCTTCATTGCATACCATCTGATGTCAGGTTTATTCTTTCCTCTACTGACATCCTGATCCCTCTTTCAGGAGCCCTGTGCCAGTGGAAACGGGAGCGTGCCTCTCACATGGACCTGTCATCATCTCCTCACATGTCGTCTTCGTCTACAGGCCCGAGGGCTGCATGTGAACACGTAGTTGTATTTAACAAACGCGACTTGGTGCCAGAGTGGGGTATTGAAGTATGTTCATACCCATCAATCTTCAGAAACACAAGACGCTAATCAAGAGACCTCGTTAGCCATTTAAGAGAGCAATGGCCTCGAAATTCCCGGATCAAACAGCTTTCTTTGCGAGTTGGCACCGGCAGAGAGATATCAAGGCTCTAAATGGAATGCTTGTGGGTACGTATCTTTTGATCCATCATTATGTCGTCGATGGAATTTGGATGACCGGTCATCGGGCAGATTTAGCTCGTAGATACCCACATATACCAGAACTGAATGTGTTGGTTGTTGGAATGCCCAATGTCGGAAAATCAACTTTGCTAAATGCTCTGCGTAATACAGGGATCCCCGGACGTATGTTTCCCTTGCTTATCTTTTTTGATGATGTGTATTATGTTGATACTCAAATGGGAACTGCGGCCTTGTTTCACAGCGACTCCGAAAGCACTCCGTACATCCTCCCAACCAGGACTAACACGCGTCGTACCAACTCGGTTGAAACTATCGTCAGACCCGCTCGTATACGCGTACGATTCACCAGGTGTCATGTTACCATTCCTCGGAAAAGGAGACAGAGGCGCAGAAAGGGGCGTCAAATTAGCGCTGATCGGTCGGTCTATTGCATCAGATGGAACGAGCTTGATGGACTGTTCGTTATTTTGAACAGCTGGAATCAAAGAGGGTCTATATGACGTGGAACCCCTTGCTTCATATCTATTGTATCGATTGAACATGCTGAATCCCATCGGTAAGTTCCATTGTTACTTCGCTTAAAGAACATTCTTGTTGATCCGTGATTTAGCGCCCGCTTATCTGAAGATCTTGTCACCCGGGACATCACCTACAACTGATGTCACAGAGTTTTTGAATATGTTGGCGGAGAGGTTGCACATGTTAAAACGGGGTGGCATCCGTGATATAGCCAGAGCAGCACAGTGGTTTATTAAGTGGTGGAGAGAGGAAGGCGGACTTATCGCTGCCGCCCAGGCGCCTCATTTTGTATCAACGGGTCTTCCCCGGAGAGGGTGGGGTTTTGACTTGGAATGGCTTGTTGATCCAGCGTCCAGCGGCGGGATTGCAGATGAGGACGCTGTGCAGCGTAAAATGGAGGAGGCGATTGAGGAATACCTGGACAGCACTGAACACGAAAAAAGTGAGGTCAGCCCTACACAGGAGAAAAAACAAATACGGGAGGAGTTAAAGGCGAAGCGTGCTGCTAGAGCAAAGGGCAAGCTCGCTGCTCGACGAATGGGCTAGTTACAGCAGAAGGAAAAAACTGCATTATGATTAGTAGATCTACACATACACAGGACTAGCGTAACATGACTGGGACAAACACTAGAAATCTAAGTAATCTCTTCCTGCGGCCCAGGCTTGGCCTCCGGCGCCAGTGCCGTATGGGTCCTCGCCTGCAACTCCCTCTACACGAGCGTCCTTGAAGGAGAACTCGCGCTGAAATTTAGCCTCCAACGACGACAGCTGACCAATAAGTTTCGTGCAGGCTTGACTCAGAACTTTTGCGGGTGGTTCTGAACCATCTGTCTGCAGTTTGATGATAAAGAATGGGTGCAGGGGATGGGGAACCTTGTATCCAGCAAAAAGAACGTTGGGCATGCTAAGTAGTTGGCTTATGAACTACGTCAGTGATGTCTGCCCGTAATTAAAGGCGGGTATCGAGCACAAACCCTCTAACCATGTTCCCTAGGGTATGGTCTTGCTTGACGATCTTGATCGTGGCTGCGTTTGGGATTTTAGTATCCTCAGTTATTTCGACTCTGTGTATGATCTTTCTGGTCAATCAGAGAAAAAGAAAAGCTGCTTAATATAACGTACGGTTTTTCTCCTTCGTCGAGGACAAACAGTTCGTAACGATTAGGTGCATTCATGTTGCCTACTAAACGAGAAGCTAGTCAGCATTCCTGTAACAAGTTCTCCGGTAGAAGAGAATTCAGAACACGACGTTGCGCTCATAAAGCGAATCTCACAGACAATAAATATAAAGGCATATAGCCAGCATCATAAATCCTCGAGAAGGGCATAACTACTCACATGTGCAACTTGAAGTGGTCAAACAGCAAGAAGCGAGATAGTCGCACGTGGTAAATTTCCATTTTCATACGCAAGCTTGTAACAGCTGCAAAATCAACGAAATCCCACGACCACTCTTTGCTGTTTCTTCGTTTCCCTCAAGGTTGGTCACTTCGAGCCATACATTGGTCAAATCTATGCATCCTGGGCTTTCGAAAGAACCTACTTTCCTGGCGAATTACGCCGGCGATTAGATGGATTGCAGAATTCTTTTTGGATGGTATGCTGATTCGCTATTCTCAGGCAATGCCAACTCGTTTCTCGAACACTCGCAAACACCGTGGTCATGTTTCCGCCGGTAAGGGTCGTGTTGGAAAGCACAGAAAGCACCCTGGTGGTCGTGGTCTAGCCGGTGGTCTACACCACCACCGGTAAATTACTCTCTATACACCTTCAGGGCAGGGACGTCCAACTCACTCGCATGCGTGATTTAGAACGAATTTCGACAAGTACCATCCTGGTTACTTCGGTAAAGTTGGTATGCGCCATTTTCATGTAACGAGGAACATGTACTGGCGCCCCATTGTCAATGTGGACAAGTTGTGGTCACTGGTACCAGAAGAAGAGAAGTCGGGCTTAACAGAAGATTCAGAAATTGTACCTGTTATTGATACCCTGAAATACGGGTACGGCAAGGTGCTGGGTAATGGACAGTGAGTGATATTTTCATGGTTGACGTTCCGGATTGTATTCTGAGTTGATCAATCCAGATTACCAAAACTGCCATTCATCGTAAAGGCACGGTATGTGTCCGCAAAGGCAGAGTGAGTTGATTTCTCTTATGAGGAATATGCTAGTGCTAAGAGCAGGTATCTATCCAGACGCAAAATAAAAGAGGCCGGCGGGGTAGTGAAACTTATTGCATGATGTTTTTCTGTACTGTTGCTATCGCTTTATCCTATGATGTTCATATGGTCCATGCACAAATGCACCAGGGCTGTGCAATAATAAGCCAGTTTCTAGGGGAGGGGTGAGCTTTGAATGTGGAACGACTGCGGAAGTTGAAGTCACGCGTCAACGCAACAATAAGCCTTGAGGACGGGAACTTTCGGCAGTTGCTTGAAGGTAACCCCGTTAGTGATGTACCCCATCTCTTCCTGGTGTGAGTTCTAAGCCACTCTCATCCCCCATCTCCCTGCACTCTTTCTGCTATTAAGCCGACGCACGAAACACTATTAGATAATCGCCAGTACTCGACTTGGAACCGCACTCGAAGGCTTCAAGTAGCCCCTTATCTTGCTCGTACTGATACTCAAACCTCCCGCGCTGCTACCGCAATGGCTGCACAAGCCAACCAGAGCGCAGTTGTCATCAACATGACTCCTGTGGGGGACTCTGCCTCTGCCCCCAAGCCGACCAAGAAGCAAGATACTCTCTTTGGTCCGAACATTGGAATCGTCACTGCTGGCCCGGATTGGACGGAAGCCAACCAAGAAAAACCTAACTTGGATGAGCTCACACCTGAGATTGTTAAAATATGGGTGGCTAAGAGTAAAGAAGTCTGTACTTTTCCTTTCTAATCTCTTCGCTGCTGACAGACATACTCGAACAGACCTCTCAACCCACTACCACACTCCAAGCACTTGTCAACCTCAAGCGACCAACTCTTCGTCTCTCTCCTATCGTCCCATCCAAGGACACACAACCCAATCCCTCTGATACTCACAACCATGCCCATGCCCTGGAATTCGAATACGACTGCGATGCTCCTAAATGCGGAATCCGCGTTTACGTTGTATTGTCCCCAGGTCATCCTCTTGCCAAGAGTTCCGACGGAAACAACCCAACTAAGCTGCCTGTCTTCGAAACCGTCGCCGATGGTGGATTCGGAAATATTTTAAAGCTTGAAGAAGGTGCAGTGTTGGAACTCGGAGAATTTGAAAGAAGTCAGAATAGGCAAGCTTCCACACAAAGTGTAGCGATTGCACAAGAACCTGGTTCAAATGGAGAAGGACAACAAGCAGAAACTTCCACTGCTACTGGAGAGTTAGCTAGTTCTCGACATGAGCGCAAGAAGCGCTTCAACACTTTCCATTTCCGCAAGCATCATGGGCGTGACCACTCTGTTGCCGGGCCTGCACTAGCTGTGGTTGATGCAGAGGTCGGCGCTGCGGCGGCTAGCGGTGTTGAGGAAAATGGGAAGAAGGATGATGAAGGAGTCAAGGTCATCATAACGCTTGTGGCTCTCGATGAAGATGGTCATGGATTGACGTCTGTAAATGAACAAGTGACTTATCTGCACGTCGTCAGGATGGGAAGCCATTCCGCCGAAGAAGAAGAAGATATGCGCCCCTGGGTTGTTCAGGTCGTTAAGCGTGAAGCGACGGTAATTCTTGCCTTTATGGTATATGTGCTGTGATTGAGGGAATTTGGTAGATTGGCCCTCATACATTCCATTTGCACGAGATCTACGGTTTGTCTTCTCACGGCACTCAGCCTACAAACTCTGCAAATCCGACTATTTCTCCCACGAGTACTGAAGGGCACACCTACCCGCCGCCGCCCGCTACAGCGCCTACGGTGGCTAATGATGAACCGTCATCAGAATGTCTCCTTTGTCTCTCGAACCCCCGAGAAGTTGTTTTGCTTCCTTGCCGACATCTCGTGGCTTGCAGGGAATGTGCTGTAAACATGGTTGAGTACGGTGCAGGCGGAAACATTGTGCATGCTGATACCTCGGAATCCACTCAAGCCACTGCTGTTGGCGGCGCCAACCCCGGTGGAGAGCCCGCGAATGTGACTCAAAATAGCCCAGGCATCGACAGCCCCGCTCCTGCACCTCAACCACGAAGAAAGAGGAGAGCTAAAGGGTGGTTCTGCCCGGTTTGCCGACAGCGTATGCCCCAGTTTTTTCACTCTTGATGTAATATAGAACTGACGTCTGATATTTATGCTAGCCTATACATCTCTACTCCGGATCACGACAACCTTACCAAGCAAGGCAGAGCATGACTCTGAAGAAGAGGAAGAGAATGAATATCCTCCTGCTCAGACTGAGACCCCCGCAAGCCCAGCCGCAGTCGCTACTGATATCCCTCCTCCCTCTAGGCTGTCGGCTTTGGCGCCTCCTCGCTTTTTCCGTGTTCTGTCTCGCAATAGGACAGAGCCACAAACGACTACTCCAAGTGATCTAGAGAGAGGATTGAGAGTTACTGCTCCAACTGCGGCTTAAATTTTGAACCAATGTCCCTCTATTCCGCTGCTGTGTGTTGTATCGAACTTAATCTCTGTCACGGTTTCCATTACTGGTTTGCTAGTTCTGTCTTTTTTTAATTGTGTGTAAGTCTCTAGCGATGTGTAGTCTGATCAATATCTATACAGTGATACATGTACAATGCGAATTATCCAACATTACACCACTGATTGAGCCGGAACAAAAGGGGAATCTCAAAACACTTGGAAAGAGTCTATACCAACGTGCATTAGAACGTACTCCCACGATCGCTCATCCCATGCAGATACTGCGTTTTTCCACCAGGGCGTTCATTCACTTGATTTCCCATATCCGCAATTAGTCGACCCTATCGCTCTAGCCGGAACTCTGTTCGACTCACGGCAAGCAGTGCAAGTCTTGAGCACACGTTCTGCAACGCGGTGATTCCATGATATCCGATGACCAATCTTGACGCACTGTTTGCGTACAAGCTTCGTCAACAGTATACTGGGAGTTTACGTGTAGGTTCACCTATCTATCGCGACCAATCTTGGTTTATCTTGCATGTAGCACCCCATTGTTCTGGTCGGCAAAGACCTCAGGACTTTTTCGAAGACCTTGCGGCATCTGTTCGTATTGGTACAATTGTCTCGTGCTTGAAGACCTATAGGGATAAGGGACGTGACACACAAGTGTAGGCGCGACGATCAAGACGAAGTGAGTCAAGGTAAGAGGAGGACTACACGTCATGGATAGCGTTTACCTCAATTAGTAAAAGGAATACACCGAAGTCTGGATAATCTTTCGGAAATAGAAGCACGGAGTTATTTCGGAAAATATTTCATCAAACGAAAAGCTACATAACATTCTTGCCAACTCAAAATAGTCGCCCCCCAGTATGTCTGCCTCGTCTCCTGTCCAGCCTCTACCTGCATTACCTTCTACTTCAGAGCAGGATGTCACGGAGGCCACCAGGAGAGAATATCTCAGTACATTGCAAGCCAACCCCTCCAATATCTCCCCGTATGACGATGTCTTCGAACGGGGATCTGCAGAACTCCCTTCACTGTCGTCTCTTTCCAGAGTCAAGAGACGCTCAGAGGTTCAAAGAGTACGCAAGGATGATTTATCGCTTGAGATTATCGAATTTCCAGGCCTAACCGGACAGCCGTCGCCCACAAGGGCACATTTCGATCGGGTTGATTTATCCTTTGAGGATTTCCAGTCTGCTGAGTATCCCCCCTCTACTTCTCGAGTTATCCAGGACTCTGTGGATCCTGCTTCTTTGTCTCCTCCCCAAAAAGCTTATCACAACAAGAGAACCTGGATTTATTTTTGCGCAAGTGTATGGTGCTTCTTTCTGCAAGGCTGGAACGATGGGTCGACGGTACGCAGCAGTTTCGTTAGTCTGACTTTGTCCTCGAGTCAGATTTTCTAGGGCCCGCTGCTTCCCAGAATTCAGAAGCATTACAACGTACGTGCACCACTTGATTTCCCCCCTGAGCATACTACAGAATTATAAGGTGTTTTCCTATAGGTGGGATTTACCATAGTTTCTCTCCTTTTCGTCTTCAGCTGCGTCGTAAGCTCTCCTGAGTTCAACTACACTTTGAATTCTTTCAAGCACGAAATAGGGTTATGTTTGTGGTGCTCTGACGAACGTCTGGTTAGACGATCGTTCCGGTATCGGAAAGGCACGAACTTTCAAATAATTACCGACCACATAATCATTTAAAACGACGATACAGATCATCGTGGTAGGAGCAAGCTTTCAAACGATCAGCTACATAATCATGAGCCCTGGAGGCCCTTTTCCGATTATGGTACTGGGATACTGTCTGTCAGGCTTTGGCATGGCCCTCCAAGTGATCTCTTATACTTCTATTTATTCTAGTTATGGTTGACCGTGAATCTTTTCTGTTCAGAATGCTCAAGGAAATGGGCTGATCAGCGGATTCAGGGATGCGCCAACAAAATTAGGACTTTTACATGCAGGATATGGTATGTGCACGCATCATCGAACTGCTTGTCGCATTTTAATTTTGCCCACCTCAAGGCTTGGGGGCATTCGTAGCCCCATTCGTTGCAACTCAATTTTCCAACATGTCGAAGAATTGGAATCTTCATTATATCATCTCTGCCGCGTTGTCTCTTTCGAATTCAGTTGTTCTTTATCGTGTGTTCAGGTTGAGAAAGCAAGAAGGTGTGTTTTGTTTTCCCCGCTTCCTGTACATTCAAAAGATTTATCACTTCGGTTTTGTTGTTAGAGATACTTGCAGATGCTGGCCAACCCGTTCGAGAATTGAACACTGTGCAGGGCAGCGTGTTTAAACAAATATTCCGGCTTCCCGCTCTACACAGTCTAGCGATATTTGCCGTTGTTTATGTCGGAATCGAAGTAACTCTTGGAGGCTGGATCGTCACGTTCATTGAAGAAGTCCGCGGTGCAGGCTCTAACGGGGGATACATTTCTTCGGGTTTCTTTGGAGGGATAATGGTAGGTAGGGTCTGCCTAATATGGTTGAATAAAATGGTTGGCCCTAGGCGCGTGTTATTCATCTATTTGCTTCTTGCAATTCAGTAAGCCCCGATGTCTTTCTTGTTCGTGCTGTGATTTTCCAAGGTCGGTTTAGGTTGGAGGTGACTATTTGGGTCGTTCCCTCACTTTTCGAAAATGCAATCGCTGTAGCATTCATTGGTTGCGTGCGTGCTATCCACAACGCCTATCAGCATGTTCACTACGTTGACTGTATATTGTCGATCATTCTTTTCAAATCAGTTGTATGTCACTTCCGACGATAATACTCGCCCAACTGATTGGATTTGAATCTCAGACTTGGGCCTATGTATCCTATCATGATAAATCACTCTACACACATTTTACCCAAATGGTTGCTCACACCTTCAATTGGTTGGATCGCGGGTGCTGGTACGTACCTCCTCTTTTCACGCATCCTATACAATGTTGTCTCTCCCAGGTCAAACTGGAAGTGCGATCTTGCCGTTCGTTACTGGAGTATTGTCTAGCAAATTCGGGATCACCAGTTTACAACCTTTGTGGGTCCAGTTCCTATTTCTAAATATGAATCTGCCTCGAGTACATGGCTGATGGGTCTTTCTTTAGTGTTGTATCTATGATGTCGACTCTGTTGGTTGTGTGGGCGATGGTGCCTCGTGCCCAAACACGCGTTGATTGATATTCGTAGAATCTGTGTTTTACACGTCTCTGCAGTTCTTTTTTTTCGTTTCTGGTTCGGTTCATCGTAGCAATTGTTATAAACTTCTTGATTCAAAACAGATCCATTAGAGCATTACCCACTGTACATAGGGCTTAGGACTGGGTTATACATAACGAAACACATACCTGTAAACTGTTCTAAGTCAATAGCGCCTCACAATTCCATCGTCGCCTGCAGTCCATATTTCACCACCCGGAGCAACCCGCACAATTCTTGCAGCATCGCAGTCCGCGCCTACAAGCTCCGCCAACACCATCGGCCCCTCGGGACGGATACCAGCAAGGTAAGGTAGTCCGTCCTCAGTTGCAATGACAATACCCACATCATCATCCTCTTCGCTAGCATTATTTGTGAAAGCCAGATCTTCGATGGAAGAAGTATTGCGAGTGAAAGATGTGACGGGAGCCGACAGAGCGCGTGTATCGAAAATCGTAACTATGCCGTCTGTCGAACCTGTGGCTACGAGGTTGTGGGCAGGAGAGTAGGAAACCGCGTTTAGTGCACGAGAACCGACTACAGATCGGTGGACCGAGAGCTTAGTCCCGAGGTCGAATGCTTCGAGCGAGCCGTCACTCAATCCGCAGAACACAAGCTTGTCTGCAGTATCAACCTCTTTTGGATCCGTCGTGACTTGTTGGGGTCCGGAAGAAGGGAAAAGTGGAGAGGACGTGGGTGACAGCTCCCCATCTGGACTGTGCAGACCAAATTCAACGCCTCCTTTTGATCCTAGACTCATGCTGAGAACCGGAGACCAACGATGGACACCGAGGGTTCGAATCAAATGGCCCCCGCTGACATCCCATAGACGCACAGTCCCGTCCTTTCGAGTTTCATGGAAACTTGTGAGCTTTTGGTTACACTCGAAATGAAACAGACTAACCTTTGCAGATGAGAGAATATTTCTACCACGGGAAATGATTGCAGTATCGGTTATGCTGCGACTGTGACCTTTGAGAACTCGCACAGGTGCAAGCCTGGTCTCCGAAGGCACAGGTTCTGCCGGGAGAATGGCGAGGGTAAAGTCCGCACCAGCTGATAAAAGCACCCGCGACGAAGGGAAGAAACGTAGGCTCGTCAACGTAGATACATGCGGTTTACTTGTGTTTTGAAACTTGGCCGCATGAGCAGATTGAAGGAGGATCGTCCCATCATTGTACCCAGTAGCAAATTGCAAACCGTCCGGCGAAACGTCCAATGCTGTTATTTGCACTGGCTGTTTTTCAGGAGGCGACGATGGATTAGGTGCAGACAATCAACTATTGCGCCCACAAACTCACATGGCGAGGATCAGAATGTTCCAAGCTCGAATACACTCTGCTTGGGGGTGTTATTTTGGTGGGTGTGATGCCTAGCTGCGGACACGCAATCGAATAGCAATTGCCCTGTATCCTGTATGAAACGTTTTGCACAGAGAGAAATAAGATGGTGGTATACCTGCCCCTGGATTTCCACTCCGTCCCGAGCCTGAAGCTGAACTTTAGTTCTGTCGGATCCGTCAAGTTCAGCGCGAACTCGTCCGTGTACGGATGGCTGATTGAGTCTGTAGCATGATATCCAGAAATCTTCGAAGGGAACAGTCCCTTCACGGACATCAACGATTACTGACTGAAAGTCGTGCTGAATAGTTGTAATCGGCAAGGATATGGGTTTGATCGATGAGCTCATGGTCGTCCGGACACACTCAGAGCCTTTATGTTCAATCAACGGTAGGCATTTTGTCATAGGAGACATCGACAAGGCCAAACCTCGTCAACACAATCAGGTCTGATGTTCAAACTAAAAGAGTTTTATATGTACAATTTCTATAAACACAGCTGCGGATGGGAGGTCTCTGCGTGTCGTTGGAAATAATACATGGTGGCAGTTGTGTTTCGTACGGGTGGGTGCGGAATCCTACCCAAACAAATGTATCGTCTTGGGAAGCCAGTCAACCATCAAGCGGAAGACCACTGGAACATCATCATGTCAACAGATCCTGCTTAGGCGGGAAGAAAACGAAATTATTATTTGTTGGAGGACCAGCAGCGCGGTATTCTTCCATTTCACGGTCAAGATCTTGAGCATTGGGACTTTTCTTCTTCCTGAGGCGTCCTGGACCTTTGCGAGTTCGACTTTGTCGTTTTGTCGGCTGAGGTTTTGGTTTTCCTGCTGTGGCTGCAGCGGGTGCACGCTGTGTGCGTTTTTCTCTGTGGACACCAGCAATGTTGAGGGTGAAAATGGAGATGTTACCAGTATTGATTGGCTTACGAGGTGGCAGCTGATGCGGGCTTGATTTGCATTCTATCCAGTAGAGAGGGAACGAGTGGTGGAGGTGTTGGGGTAGATGGTTGAGCCGTATGTTCGTCGACAATCAATTCGATCTTTATCGGACGCTCTGGCGCGCGAAGACACTCCAATTAGCCTTTCCATCGTAGGTAAGGAGCGAAAGCAATTCGGCAACGTACTGCCATCGACAATTTTTCCATTGTACTTTGTTCTGGCCAAGACCGCATCAGTTACTTTCTGAAAAGTGACTATTGCCATCCCTTTTGGCCCTCCCTTGGAATTATAGATGAGAAACACGTCCCTCGTGGGCCCCACAGTCCTATTGAATAGATCCTGAAAAGCAAGAAAAAAAGGTGTGTCAACGACTCAGTACAAGAAGATTAAGCACACCAACTCGGACTTCCTGGTCCGTAACATCAGCGGGTAAACGACTAATGAGGATCTTGCTTCCTCCTTCAGATTGTTGTGGGGTTGAAGGCTGCCCCGTCGAAGCCTTTCTAGCAGTGGCGTTAGCAGCTGGTACCCCACCAGACGTTTTCCAAGCAGGAGGAGGGCCTTTGGTTCCCAATAGTTGGCGTTTAGGCCCATGAAAGGAGTTCACGTTATGTCGCTGTGACTTTTGCATCTGCTCTGAATCTTGACCGAGAGCGCGTTGGTACCAGGAAATACTTTTCTCACGATCTGCGTCTCATTTCATCAGTTGTCAAATTTCAGCGCTCAATTCTGGTGTCTTGGCACTCATAGTTGCTCTAAAAATTCAGCGACTTGGGCCAGTCTTTAGATAGCTTAATCCTTTTCAAAACTTGGTATGGGATCGCTGCCTGACATACAAGGAAAGCGGGAAAGGCCTGTGCGACCCGACCCGCAAGTTACGAGCCTATTGAATAACAGACAACGCGTCTATTACTAAAAAATCAGTCTTGCGATAAACCTCGACAATACCCGAGGAGGAGCGACATCGCACTGGCAAAACCGAGTCCTTGTCTTGCTGTAAAATCAAATCAGCCAGGAAAGTTCAAACCGTCATAAGTGTAATGGATTCTTCGTGTACTAACTGGACGTGGCCATCATTTACAGATGACGCTGACCGTATCCAAAGGCTTCTCAGAGATTATGGGAAGCCTATTCATGTTAGTTCTTGAGGCCTCAGGCCTCAGTGGTTGCCTACATTACAAATTATATGCGACATCGCTTTCTACTGGGAATAAATGTGGGGTTCTCACTCATGAATCAGTTTCAATCTATAGTATTTACATTCTATAACGACTGATTGAACTAACAGGACGTATCCTGCGTTCCACGTCACTTTGCAAGAACTACGTAAATAGGTCAAGCAAATTTTGGCTATTAATGGATCACAGAGGTGCCAACAATTCCAAGAGGCGAGTAGGGGCAAGATTTAAA
The DNA here is from genome assembly GCA_003313065.1 of Sarcodon sp. MG97. NCBI lineage: Eukaryota > Fungi > Basidiomycota > Agaricomycetes > Thelephorales > Thelephoraceae > Sarcodon > Sarcodon sp. MG97. The sequence goes on along the minus strand of QGOD01000091.1, from coordinate 32,255 downwards.
CCCCTTCCGTCTGCCGATGCACTCTGTTTATGGGTCATAGACTTGGCTGCCGAGGATATGACGCTGTCCAATTGATAAACCTAACGCCGGCTATAAACACCATCGCCGGTTGCACCCTGTTTAGGACCGTCGTGGACTCCGCTAAGCGATGGGGCGTGCATTAAACCTGAACTACTGTAAGAATAGTGATACAACCTGTTACACACGTCAAATCATATCTTACCACAGAATTTGTCTTCTGCCGCCTCTGAATTTCTTCCAACCGGATAAGGTTATCCTCAACCAGTTTATTGCTTCCCTTGATATATCCAAGTTTGAGTAGTCTCTCCTTGATCATCAAGGCGCCGCGAAGATGCTTTCGGTAAAGAAATCCAGAAAATGTAGGCAGATACAGAACGAGATATCGCTGAAGCTCTTCTTCCGTAACAAATCCGCTGGCAATATTTCCAGCTTGTGTCCCTCGTTCTTCGTTTAATGCGCCTTCGACCGTTTCTAACACACCATAAGCCTCGCAGAAATCACCGCGGAAAGCATGGGCTCCCGCCAAAAGGGCCCAGTGGGGCAGCCTTGGTTCGATGCCAAGACGAGCCATGTCGGAAAATACCGACATCATTACATTCGTCAAGCTCTTTCGAAACAGGACGTAAAGAAATGGGGTGAAATGGGCTGCGTCCGGGGCCTGAGACGGAGGCGGTGATATTGCTGACAAGGGTGTGACATTATTTGGAGATGATGGGGGCGTTGAAATGGACATAGCCTGCGATACAAGTTGGTGATAAATTGTATGAAGTGTCGAGGTATTTTTGTTTATTTCGACAAGAGCACGCCACACAAGACAGGTGTGGAAGATACTTGGGAACATCCTGGCCTGCAAACCTCTGGTATCTCGTAGACGTCGATCAGCAGGTAGCCTCTTGTACGTATGCAGTTCGGTTGGGACACCAGACGAGTAGAAATAATCGTCAAACGTGCTCAACAGCTGCGGCCACTGTTTTTGCTTCCCATAATACAGCATTTCCGCCATAGCCCAGCGCGCACGATAATTGACCCCGGTACGGTAAGTCTTCCGGCGCAATAATTGTATTGCTTTTAGGCTTCCGCCCGCAGAAATGTAAGAGTCCAAAAATTGTGCAAGAACTACTGCAGAGGGATGCTGAGATGTTCCAACAGTTCTCCAAAGATGACGAAGTGTCGCTACTAAATCTGTGTTGTGACCGGAATGATATGCGAAAGGGTCTACCTGTTCGCTGATAATAAGAGGGTCGGGAGAGGGCTGGTTGGATGAAGAGGAAGGATGGGGAATATGTGACTTCTTTTGCTGACTGAGAGTTGTAATATGATCTATGACTTTCGACGGATCACCTTGGCCTTCCTTGAGATGGTGCAATAGAAAACTGTAGGTAAAGTGCGTGAGATCAATTCCGTGCGACTCTGCGAGTTTCAGGGCCTTGATAGCGTAGGGGAGTCTACCTGCCATAATGTACCCCCTTACCGCCTGGCTATACCATCGTTTAAATTTGGGTCTCAGCCTCGACAGTTTAATATGCTTGTATTGTAAAGAAGCCGCACGAAGCTCGTCTAGAAATGCCAAACTAACGGAAGGTTCAGCAAACCGAACAACGAACGGCACTATGCGTTGGGGGAATGTTTGTGTATAGCCCTTGGAAACACACGTGATAGCAAACCGTGTAATAAATTCAATATCCTGAGGATGCTTTTCAAGCAGGAGGTAGAGGAAACGGTCAAATTTCGGCCTGGACCGTCTCCATTTTCTGGGAGGAATAAGAGCGAGCCAACCCAAGAAGTTCGTGAGCCGATGCTCTCGTTCTTGTTCTTCTGCCTCCAACGCATGCAAGGCTGCTAGTTCGTAAACGAAACTTGGACTGATGTGCAAATGCATCTGTATCATCTCTGATCTAATCCTGTTGGCATCTCCGAACTGACCCGCTTGTATTAAACGGATAAGGATCGATGATGGATCAGGCGGGGCTGAAAGTGTAGATTCCTGAGACAAGGGTGGGAGTGATAGAGCGACATGCTTATACTCCTCTTCGTTGTCAACCTCGAAAATAGAAGCATTCAGTGGTGCGCTAGGAATAGGGTGTTGTCTCAACGCAACCATTGGGGACGTTTCGGGGTACGGGGTGGATATCGCCAGGTTCTTATAGAAAGTCAAGGGACTTCTTCTGAATGCCCGACTCAACAAGTCAAGACGAAGAGGGAGACGCAGAACCGACACCTGTAAAACCCATGTCGCCATGCATGGAGACTGACGCTAAGGTAGGGCTTTGTCCTCGAAGATCGAGGCTGCCGTCAATTTGAAACTAAAGTTGGCTGCTGAACTCAACCGAAACACAAGGAGTAAGAACAGGAAAATGACTGACATAGGACGAGCTTGCGAGTCACTGTGTGAGACAAGTCACTTCTGCGTCACGTGTCTCAGAAGCTCAACCACAATCAGCCATGTCGCCGGCATCAGATACAGCTCGCTCCTTCAACAAAATTCTTAGCCATGCACGACACACATCAAGGAGCAGGTCCTCTTCTGACCTTTTTGAAGCTATCAAGAAACTCCGGCGTCTGATCTTGGTTGATGGTATACCATCCAAAGAAGTATGTTTATTATACCATGCATCGAGACCGTAAACCAGACGATCCCGCGCGTTTTCAGGATCCTACGTTACGGCCGCGAATATGGAAGATTCTTCTAGGTGTGACCGAATTATCTGCAAACACGTTTCTGGAGTATGTCTCCCGAGGCCCTTGCGAAGTTAGAGAGAAAATCCGCAATGATACTTTCAGGCATGATCATCTATGCTTCGCCACCTCCGAGAGACTGAGACTGTTCCAGGACATTAGCAACGGACCGCGGGTTCAAAGAGCGTGTTCGTGAGGACATGCTTGTCCGATTACTTGATGCATTTGTCTGGCGAAATCATGGCTAGTAACACACACCTCTTCATTTAACTTGTCCTGACAAACTTGAAAGACCGGCAAGACTCACAGCAACTCGGCTTCACCTATGTACAGGGCATGAACGTTCTCGCTGCCCCGTTCTTGTATACTATGCCCTCAGAATTAGAGGCGTTTTTCTGTTTCTCAAAATTCATCGAGGAGTCTTGTCCCTTGTATGTACAGCCTACATTGGAAGGTGTTCATCGCGGTTTAAAAGTTCGACGGATTTGTCAACTTGCAGATTCACTAGCTGACTACCGAATCTCTAGCTCCTTGACAGATGTCTCAAAATCGTAGATGCAGATCTGTTTACCTACCTCAGATCTAAAAATCTCTCCGCAGAACTTTATGCCTTTCCATGTGGGTTAATTTATGTCTTGTCCATCATGTTTCTGATTCATGTGGCATCAGCCGTTTTAACTTTATGTGCATGTACCCCGCCGCTGGATCAAGTTCTGCAACTATGGGACTTCCTCCTTGCATTTGGGGTTCACCTCAACGTTTTATGCGTGATTGCCCAGCTATTGTTGATACGGGATGAAGTAATGAACGCGTCAAGGTTAGCGTTCAATTATGGCTCGATGATTCTGGCTCATTGTTTTCAGTCCCATGCGGCTGCTCCGCACATTCCCTCCTCTTGAGGCTTTGCCAGTCATCGGCATTGCCGTAACTCTCGTGAGAGATCTACCGGCAGACCTTTACGACGAGCTTGTGCGACATCCATATGAGGTCACGGAGCACTGATTTCTCTACCTTACAGCTTTTATTCGTGACCTTCGGGGAAGAACATGTAGAACATAGTGAATATTTCTGGGAATTGAAATGATGCCTGTTGCAGCCTGTACACGATACCCGTTGCACGTTCTGGTGATTACCTGTACCTAGTCGGTATGTATTGGTAACGTTATTGTAAGTCGTGCACAATGTTTTGATAGTCAGAAGATCGCTTCCACCATCAAATCCTTGCCCTGTGCGTGACCATTTCTCCTGGGTATGTGAGTGCGGAACATAATCTGAATCTCAGATCTGTTGGCATTGAACAAGCCGCGCTGTAACGGCACCTTCGGTAACATAAATGTCGTACAGGTTGTATTTTAGGCTTCTAAACATTCCTCCGGACAAGCTGTTTGCAGTCAACAGATCAACATGCAGCAGGGGTCTCCAACCTAATTTGTTGACACGTGGACGAAAATGCCACTTGCCACGGGCGGGATTTTTGATCCAGCTTGTCATAGTTGGCAACCAAAACTGGTGCTGGTGAACCTCCCTGTTCCAGCATTCTAGGGCCCTTAATTGGACTTGGGGCCATTCGCACAATAGACTTGGGCGGGAAGTCGTCAATCATCCACTTCTTCACTTAGCTGTTCCGGGCGTTGAAAGTTGAACTCGCAGATCTCCAAATCTCACAAAGGAGGCCGCTGTGGTACCTCCTGACGTATAGTCTGTCCAGACATATCCTTCGAAATATGACCCTGCACGAAGAAGGATCTGCACACACTATTGCGTTATAATGCCGGGAAGGACCTTTCAACTTTGGACTTCTGGACTCCAGTGCTGGGTTGCACATTCCGTGTCTCTTCATTGCTCCTGGCTCCGAATGTCTTATTACCCAAACAATATCTGCCATACGGGATCATTACGGAAGTTAGATGGAGAATACCAACCCTATTATGATGAATGCTTGAACCCTCGAGGAACCGGGGTTCGTAAAGTACGTGATCCCGCAAGTATTTCATTGACATCAACCATCTTTCGCATTTCCCCCAAGTGATCAACACAGGCACAGTCAGGGTTAACCCCTTTTGATTTGTTCGATCCACCGTGGCAAAGCAGAGTTTGGAAGACCTTTGTTTTTGGATCCGTATCAAAATAATTTCTGATAAGCCGACAACATCACCTCCATCATAAGTCCGTTCAAGTAACACTTTTTTGCTTGACGCGTCATGGAATTCCGCAATACGTTATTCAACAGCGGGTATTTCGCCCACGTCGCGAATTCACTTGCGTTTCGTGCCGTATAAGTCGTCATCGCGTATAGGCTGTATGAAGCCTGTCTCTCCGGATCCAGGAATCCTTGGTGGCGCTCATATCCATTGCGCGCGTTCATGAATTGCGAATTCTACGTTCGATGCAGTGACGATAGGACATTCGGATAAAGCAAAGTAGCTGTAAGGAGAAACACAGAGCCCCCACAAGCCGACGGGAAGGAAGGCTGCTGTGGGAAGTAGGGCGGCAAGCACATCACACATTTCGCAGCTCTGGAAAAACATGCGCGTTCTGATCTTTCATCTGCAATTTGCGTGCTGAGCGATATGATCCCTATGGCGGTGCCCCACCGAACTTCAAAGTATCACAGGATAAAATGAATCAGAATGGATGAAGTTGGAAGAAAAGAGCGGCCGCCACCCAGGTGACCGGTCCCCCTTTTCTGTCCGTTATTAGTAGTCCGAAGAACACGCGCCCCGAACGGAATGGAAAAAATAGACATAACGAGGGTTTGGAATTGCGGTGCCTCATTTCGGTTTGATAATTATCGTTATCATTCACAAATTTTTTTTCTAGTGGAAGAAACGTGCAGCAGCGTCTCCTGCAATGAAACGTCATGTGACCGAAGACTATTATAGGACATAGGAATGCCAGATGAGCACGCCTCACTGGAACCTATAGGACATAATAGTAATCGTACCTCATGTTGAACAAAGCACAACTATTATCTATAGCAGAAGATGAGAAGGTTCCGGCACCGTGGATTCCGAGTTTAAATGTCAATTTCCCACCGATACGTTGTTGTTATTTTTGCAAATTGACTCCGTACCCATCAATGAAGAAGCCAGGACCGTGGGCTGGCATGAGGCCAGGACCTGATGATTATCGGATCGATACCAATAGGCTCCGATGAATTGGAATTACATGCGCAAGCTGGTGAGCTGATACATACAACATACATTATGATAAAGTACATTGAAATCACAACACTCGGTTCTAACTTCTCTTCATCATACATCATGTTCAGAGAGTCGACAAATGAACGGTTCTGGTGACCTTCACTTCAGGCCCCAACTTCCCGAAGTATCTCTCCGAGTCGAATGACCAATGTAAGCTGCCGACGATCCAGTCCGCCAATCCACTGACGTATATTTGAACTTGACGGTCAATTTCGGGACCCCACGAAGGGAGCATGTCCCTGTTCTCTATGAAGCGATCAATGGATTTCTTGCACATGTCTCCGACAAAGTCGACAGCGGACTGGAGGTCCAGCCCCCGCTCTTCCATGATGACAGGAATCATGTTGTGCGTGTGACCCTTTACCTGTTCGCGATTATAGGAGAAGATGTCCTAATGTAAAACGTGATTAACGCACGCCCGAACACGCCCCTGCTGCACAAGGCCACTTGGGACCGAAACAACGGAACTCACGTTAGACCATGTAACGAGATCATTTGCGGCTTCGTCAAGGTTCTGAATTATCGGATGCTCCATAACCTCGTCCGGGATATCCAGATCGTTCGCGTATTCTATCAGTGCCCAACATGGCTTACACCCGCTCGTGTCGCGACGTACAGCAATGTAGGGTTCCAAGCACGGGATAGTTCCATTCAGTCTGTCTACTGCTTGGATAGTGATAGCTTGGAAAAACTGGTCAAAGGTCGACATGAAGCGCTGTTGTGCCCCAGGGGAGCCGGTTTTAATCAAGCGCTTCCAGTAACTGGTAAAGGGGTTGTGAATGAGGGTATGAAACGGGAAGGACGTAACACATACTCTGCAGTCATCCTACCGAGACGAGTGGTCGGTTGGTAGAAGTAGGGATGGTAGAGGGTGTTCATGACTTCGTTGCCTATCCCTGCGGTACCGACCTTGTCCATGTCGTCTGAGAGGTCGTCGATGTGAAAGAGGTAGTTCATGAAGTCACAGCACACCCTCAAGCGCTCCAGATCTGCGGCTGGGTAACACATGGATGTTAATTCTAGATATGAATCATCCGTTACAACGATCGAAATGCATGGAAGAAGGGACAAAATCAATTACCTCCAGCCTTAAGACCACGGAATGCATTTTTACGGCTCTCGGACAGTTTACCGTGTTCGAATAGCCATTCTTTTGCCTGCGAAGAGGCTTCCTTAACGTTGGGATTCATATGGATTTCGAAGTCGCAGTGTGACACGAGATCTGGGAGGATAATTTTGGTAGGTTTGGACTCGACGCCGGAGAGCTTCATCCAAAAGTATTGCAGGAATTGGAACATGGAAAGAATATGTGAAAACGAGTTTGGGTGCAGCATGTTTGAGGCGACGACAGGTAAGAGAAACAGCCGATCCAATTGAAATTTATATTCAATGAAGACCTGCAATCTAGCCGATTTGGGGATGGCATTTGTTTCTTGTTTTTGCCGTTATCATTACGATGGCGCAAATGTGTATACACTCGTTCCAACAGGACCGACCAGAAGGAAGTGTGGCTGAAAATGATGGAGGATGTAAGAATGCATTATGTCCGGTTAGGAACACCAAGCCACAATGCCGGCACCAGTATTCAGACGTCACAAGTTGGAACGCCACGAAAAATGGGTTTCGTGTAAAGGTGACGAAAGACGACCCGATGAACTCTAGCAGACCATTCCTGTGGAAGCAACTTCTGTGGCTGAGACATGATGGGCGATGGATTTGACGTTAATTCGCGAATTACATCAACGAAAGAAACGCCGGCACCTATGTGCAAGTTGCCTCC
>QGOD01000776.1:0-24858 GCA_003313065.1 Sarcodon sp. MG97 | reverse complement strand
TCCCCGCATCTGGCACATGCAGATTGCTATCCTTTTCGCACCACGACCAGGTCATGTACGCGGCGGGATCGGGCATTGTGGTTTGGGATTTCAGCCTCAACGCGAGTGTGTGGATGTTCGAACACGGCATGAGTGTTTCAGCTATCTCATCGGACAGGACTTGCATTGCGTCGTTGGATTTCCCTGAGGTAAGGATTTGGCAGGCTGACAATGCGATCGGACGTCGTGACATGGCCCGTCGTCCCAGTGACGCTTTTGTGTGGTGTGTTGCTTTATCGGGTGATGGACGGCTAATCTCCTCGGGTCACGATGATGGAACAGTCCGACTGTGGGATCCGATGACAGGTCTCTGCTTGGAGACATTCCGCGGTCATTCCTCCTGGGTTTTTCACGTGATATTCTCACCAGACTCGCGACTTTGCGCATCATTAGACAATAAGACCATACGAGTCTGGGATATTCATACCCGTGCAATCGTATCAACCCTCCATCCCCCTCGTTACTTCCCTGATTCTATCATATTTTCTTCAAATTCTAGCCAAATTTTGTCTCTGTACGTGGTACCAAAGTCTGGGGGTGAGCACTCCCAGTCATGGCATCTCGATTTGTGGGAGGTAGCGACAAGACAATTACTTGCTTCAACTCGGATTGAAGAGAGTCCCGAAGGGCTCGCGTCTAATGTTGATGGGACAAGCGTCATTGCAGATTTTGATAACACGGCGATGGAATGGAAAGTATGCCTCGCTACCACTTCCAACCACAAATCTCCTGATGGTGACAACAAGAACGATCATATATCGCTACCAATGACGTTCGTTCCCATACATGATATACATCGACCTCCATCTATCAATGTACCTTCACGCCATCGCTACTCCCAGTCGTGGAACAAGTGGATTCTGGACGAGCAGGAGAGACCGGTTTGTTGTCTACCTCTCCATCTGAAGTATCTGTGTAACGATTGCGTTGGGACAACGGTTGTTATTGGACGACCGAATGGGACGGTCGCGATTATGGATTTCTCGGGTGTACGATAACGGACGAGTTTTTGCTATTTGTGTATCTACAGTGGTGTATACCTGCACAATAGTATTTCCTACATCGATTTACATCATAGACAGTCTCGAAAACATTCATAGCTTTGCGTGTCACACTGTCCCAGGTGCGACGTCCAAGGCGTCGGGGGGAAAAAAGGCTGTCATCGCGTAGAATTTGGAGTGTGGGACTTGCCAAACACCTCTGCAGCCCTAATATATATGTGGTCAAGACATTGTCAAAATCCCCCGATCCCCCAAATCTTGAATCCACCAGCGGCGATCAATGGTGGAATAACTCATATAAACCTCGTACTTATTTTGACTCTCGTGTTTCTGCTGTAAGCACCTGGACTTTTCCTTTATGTAGTCATAAACGGACACATCATCACGTATCCTATATTAAACGCAATTTTTCTACAAGATGAGAGAGTCGACACCAATTTATATTTGTACAGACCAAAGAAATTCAAAAAAAAAAAAAAAAGGCCCAATATTTCGAGCGTTCATTACTGCTTCTCCATATCAGTGGAACCGCGGTCGGCATTTGCACCCTTCTCTGGCAAATCACTGTATTCCATCAAGCCGATGCGCTGAGCAATCTCTGCATGTCGCTGATCATCTGCGGCAACCAGCCCTGCGGATCCAAATACTTCGTCCATCTCTTCCAAAGTCAAAGACTTGGTCTCCGGCACGAAAAACATGACGAACACCCCGCCAAGGAAGGAAAATACCTATGATTGTGAGAACAACAATGAGGTGTCAGAAGATGTTTTCGGCAGGGGAGGATACTTACTCCGAAGAAGATGAAAGTTCCGTAAGTCAGATGCTGCATCATCGTAGGAGTGACTTGCCCAACTATCCGCAGTACAGGCGGTCAACGATCATATCTTTAGAGGATAGATAAGATATATATATATGCTTACCAATAAAGTTGTTCATCTGTTTAGCACTGGTGAGAATTCTTAGACAGGACAAATTGTGCAGGACTTACCCAGTTGGACGAGGCACCCAGAGAGGTTCCTTTCCCTTTGAATTACAGGTCAAATGTGTTTTTCTTTGCTGTGTTGTGCGAAAGGACATACCTCGCAACGAAAGCGGCCAGATTTCAGCAACAACGATCCATGCAGTGGGACCTAATGAAAGACTTACATACGATTATTATAGATGAACTGGTAGCGTCATGCTTACCCCAGCTGTATCCAAAGGCTACGGTTTTTTCATTTCGACTCAGACCAAGTGTTGCACCCAATCAGGCAAGTACAAACGTACCGATGGAAAATACCCATACCACTATCAGAATGAGGCTAATTAGTTATCATGTTTTGTATGCAGTACCTCATGACTCACTAGCGCAAGCCGCCCATCCGGCGGCATTGTGACTGCAAATGGAAACCATACTAAGTACGAATAGCATCAAAAGATTAGCAGGATGACGTACCTTTTCCATGAATATTGGAATTGAGAAGCCAGGACTGCGACAATAATGTGACACCTGTTGACATATCTTATATGGAATTACACGGAACGATGATTAGGGAAACAAGCACTAACGCAGCCATTATGAAAGCACCCGAGATTAGCACGGGTTTCCTCCCAACTTTGTCGACCCAAATAACGGCGGGTATGGTAGCCAAAAACATTCTAGACCTCCAGTGAGTCTCAATTGAAATTGGATCACACGAGTAACTTACACGATTCCTACCACGCCTGTAGCCAGGAGGTTTGTAGTGTTCCCCGTCAATCCTAGGGACGTGAATATACTGGGTGCATAGTAGAGAATGGCATTAACTCCTGTCCACTGCTGGAAGAACCTAGTCAGAGTAACCAGACATCAAAGCTTAAGCAGTGCCATGTCCTTCAAAGACAATAAATGACGTCACATGATTCTGTAGAGACTCGTGAGTAGTAGTTATGACGGAATATAAACTCAGTGCTTACAACGTCGCTACCGCAACACGGAAGAACAAGCCTTGAAAGAGTGATGGTCAACCTCAGGGCTAATAACCCGTTCACAGAGAGGGACGACTTACTCCTAGTCGTAAATAAACTGAGATATGCGTGTAAGCCCAATTTGAAATTGGAAGCGAAGCTGCCGTCTTGATACTGCGGGAACATCTCAGCGTTGGTTTCTTTCTCGAAAAGATAAGCAGCTTTGATCTCTCTTTGTAAATAGTCAGCGTGGAGAAAGATTATGGACAAAAAGACCGCAAAGACCGACAAAAATTCAATCCTGATGAGTTCGTTGTCTGGAGGCAGATTCCGGGTGCTGCTTATCGTTTGCAATGCTTCATCTTCTCGTCCTTGGTTGATTAACCATCTTGGGCTGAAAGGCATGAATAGAATGCCAATCCCAAGGATGGCTGCCGGAACAAGCTGTAGGGCAATCGGAAGGCGCCAAGCAGTTTCTTTCTGGCTTGCTCCAGTGCCTCCAATATAATTTGTACCTGTGGAGAAATCTTACATGGCTGTATATGAAAGTCGTAAGATAAACTTACCATAGTCGATCCAGAAAGAAATCATGATACCAAAAGTGATCGCTAATTGTTGTAAAGCAACGAGAGATCCTATACGCAGATCACATATTCGTCACTAGCGCAGTTCAGGTGCCTGCTTACCTCTAACCTCCGGAGGTGCGAGTTCCGCACTACAGATTTTGTGACCTGGGTTGAGTGCATAGCGAGTGTCGACAACGAAAGCTCACTTGTATATCGGTACAATCGCACTAAGCGAACCAACACCAAGACCGGTTACAAAGCGGCCTTGCCGTAACTTGAGTACTCATTCAGAGAAGCAAAAAAAGATCAATTACCGCCATAGATCGAAGGAGACGCCTTCGCAGCAGTCTGGACAATGACACCGACCGAAAATACAACCACCGCTGACATGAGATAATAAGAACATCAGGAGTCACTAAACAATGATATGTCTGTGGATCCACGCACCAACAACGATGGTGTACTTCCTAGAAAGCTTATCCGCAAGGTATCCCGTTACCAGTACACCGAACCAAGCTCCGAGTTCCAATACAGAGACCAAGTATCCTTTCTTGTTCGAATCGCTAACTGCTGTTCCCATGCGTTGTTTGAACGCATACATGCTAAAGAAAAAATAAGATACGTTAGTATCAGGGCTTGGTTCGATCGAACAATGTTACAAACCTCAGAATACCCGAGAAAACACCCTGGCGTGTTCGTGAAATTTGAGATTGTTGCTACGAAAGCTTGCAAACATACCTGATTGTATCCTAGATTCACATACGACAACATAAAGGTAAGCGAAGACATCATGGAACGCAGAGCGCTACTAACCATACAATCTGTTCACACAAGTACAATAAGTCATAATCGACAAAGGCAAATGACTTGAACGCTCACAAGCCACCAAGAGACGCAAAAACTGCGATCGAAAGAACCCTACGATTCTGAATCAACCCTGCCTATAGTACAAGCAACGTCGCGACCTCAATGCTCCATCGATTCAGCAAAAAGACAAACGATCTGGCTCACCCAACCAGACTTGCCAGCCAATTGTCTGCGCCGGTAAGCGGCAATGCCCTGAGCAGCGGTAATTCCTCCAGCCATAATAGGTTCAGAAACTCTGAGATTGGCAGCTGGGAGCCAGCTGTGGTGGCTAGTATTTATACCTGGCGAGTCATATCATATTGCTTTCCACCCACTGGAGCTACGGGCCGGCAGATGAATCAAGAGCGAGAACACCGGATCACAAGCAATAAGAATGTTGTCCATTTTGGATCCGACAAGCCATTCGTTGTGCATTTCGTTGTGAATGAATCTGCAGGCTCTGTCCGAAATGAAGTCCTCTGCTCTGGCACGACCCGAGACGCCCAGACGCGGGAACGTGGTTAACATGGCAATCCTTTGGATACTGAGCGCCTGTTTTACCAGCGTCTATGTTTAGGAACAGCCGCGATGGCAAAAAGATCATGGGATCAAAGGGTGGAAATGAACATCAAAACGAGCATGCTTTCGTTTATATAGGTTTGGACCAAAATAGTTGAGTTGTACTGCAAGCACTACAAATACATTGTACTCCCACTTTTATCCACACATCAATTGGACAACGGCAGAGTCGAGCAATATCATCCCGCAGATCGCTATTTTGCATGGAAACTTCAGCTGAGAACTCTCCCTTGTGTGCATCTTCGGCGCTTCCGAGTTTTGAGAACTTGAAAGGGGGTGTTCTGAGGGGTATCGTCGAGCACGACGGTCGCGCAACGCATAGGGCGTTGATATCATCCCATCGGCTGAGTATGTACTAATGAACTACTAAAGTAGAAATCTGAACGAGTTGATCGCAGCACAGTTGGCAGATAAATGTTTTTCGGACAATCATTTGTTCTGGAAAAGAGCTTTGTGCTTGGTAAAATCTCTGCCCCAGTTATTGACGACTAGGGGATTCTTCTGTTGAATAAGATTTCACAGGAGTCTTTTTGAATTAAGAACAAAGCTATATTTTAGACAACACGAAGATCCGCTGAGATAATGCCCCATTAGATTGAACAAAGCGCTCAGGCCATGAGGGTCAAAACCGTAGATTTCTTGACATGTGTATCTGCTTCCCACCTTGTTACTTACCAGTGAAGGCGTCAATTATTGCGACGGTTTTGTAGATGTGTCGATGCAATGTCTTGTCGTATTATCTCGTAACAGTTCGAACCCGCATTTTTGCGGAGTACATATACATAGAGTATTTGAAGTTGAGGTTCCATACAGCGACACGGGCAAACAAGAATTAATCTACATTTCCACCTGCGAGACGGAAAAATTTAACATTCAACAGATGAACATCAGGTTCGTATCCTGTCGCTTGGCGTCAATCACAATGAAGACAATGCTCGATACCGATCACATACGATAGGATGGGAACTAGATAGTTGAGGCTTCTGACTGTACTTGGACCTCAGGATATGTCTGAACAATAATTTCGGAGATCAACTTGGTGAAACCTTCCCGCAAGTTAATATACATACCTGAGACCAACCAGTAACTGTTGATAACTCTGTCTAGGGTTCTGGGCTTCGGTTGGAAACATTTTTCAGTAACAGCATTTATCACAAATATCTGGGACATACATAGGACCGAGATGAATGCCTGCGAAAGAAACATCAAACAAAGTCATAATGCATACAGACCGATTACATACAAAACTCATAGCACCCGTGGCCATACCAGCTTCAACCGTGTCAGCGCTGGTCTGCGAATCCTTACATCCACTCCAAGCTATCTGCAAAACGAACCACAACCTGTTGAGAGATCACGATGTAGAAGGAAGAACATAAGAGCTTACAACGTCAGCAGGGCTCGACCGGTTAGCCTTTGCCCATTTATCGATTTTTTGCGACGATCCTCCTGCTGTTCGAATCAGGCCTATCCCACCTTTGATGACACCTCCCATGTCCCTCTTAGAATACGAAGAAACGACACTTAGCAGCCCTTGACCCACTTCTGCAGCCATATTTGGTTCCTTGATTTTACCTTCGGTGGAGTACTATTAATACATTTAATCAACGGTCATCAATGCAAGATAACACAGAGTCTCACAACGAAAGGGACATCTAGATTTGAGTGAGTCAACAGGTAAAGACCAATGAAAAATTTCGATGCTTACCAAGACAAGATCCAGAGTGGCATGACTAGAACGCAGGTCAAGAGACGGCAGGATCGTGAAGAACGGTAACGCACATCGAAAATAGCAGTCAATCTACATCCTGCCGGAAGAGGTCTGACCATCATTTCGAACATAATCTATCCAACGGTATATATCCTGGTCAACGATCACAAAGGAAAGATGTTAAAGCTCACATCATCAACGATATGTCCGTTCGTCCGAAAGTCTACTGGATATATAACTATGTTCATTGTAAAATATCTGCAGCTAGCAGTGCAAGGAGACACGCATACCTTCGTCATAACCATCCGCCTCATCACCATCTAAATCTTTCGTTTGACCTCCATGACCGGAATCTGCACGACGGTCAATTACTGATCGAAACAAGCGAATGATCAAAATGAAAAACTTGCAATGGAAGAACAAGGAATCGTTGGGCCTGGCATCACGCACCAACCATTGCATGGCTTGTAGCTATAACCATAAATTTAGAAACTCAAAAGGAAAAAATGAAAAAAAGTCTGTACCATATTTTCCTTGGTGGGAATTTGTCGGGGGTTCCGTGCATCGTCGGTGAGCATGACAATGTCTTCATCTCTATATCCGAATACGTCTGTAGGTGTACAAATTATATCCGTAAAAGAACTGTCGGAAGAACGCAGAACGTACTGCAAAGAAAACGCTTGACGTTGTGAGCATCGTTTATACATCCTTTCAATTCACCTTGCTGTCCGAAATAGTTGATTCCGATCTGCGAAAATTAAGGTAAACCGTCATAAGACGGATTGACCAAAGCTTACGCAAAGCGCTTTCTTCTTCCCAGTACATTGCGAGTATTGGAAAGAAAGCTGCTGGTTTTGATGATATTCATTCTGATATACGGGGCCATAGTTCTGGTTCTGGGCGGGTGGCATGGGAGGCGGTCCACCTTGTCATACCAATGAGAAAACCCTAGTGTGATTGATTTCACACTTACCCATTGGCCAGTTGCCGGCGGGAGGACCATTTTGTCCGGGATATGGATTACCATGATTAGCATGTTGTTGGCCAGGATAAGGCGGTGGTCCTGGATATGGATTCTGGTGCGCCTGCTGACCAGGATAAGTGGATCGAGAGGGCAGCGGCGGTGGGCCATTACCAGAATGCGCGTTAGAAGATGGAGGTTGGTGCGGACTTGTCGGCGGGGGTGGGTAAGGATTTGAAGACGAATTTGGGCGGGGACTGAGAGGTGAGGGTGGATGAGGATGAGAAGGCTGGGGGTTCGGATGATATTGAGCAGGGATACCGAACCTAAAAATAAAGGATCCTTATCAGATCAGGAGTCACAAAAATAGTTGGAAAATTTAAGCTAATAGTAAGCGAAATCCGTGTGGATCCCGAGATGGTCACATCAAAGGATAGGAAAACTTGAACTCACCCACTTGGCGCACCTGGAGGAGGACCATAAGAAGGAGCGTAACTTGGATTATATCCTTGTGCATTAGGTGGCGGCGGCCCTGGAAGAGGACCAAATCCACCTCTGACAATGAACAAAGACGTCTCAGCATCTATTCGTGGTCAAGTCAATGAATATGCAATAAGAACTCACTGGGCTGGAAAGCTGCACAATCAACCATAACACAGTTAGCCTCGAAAGAACGAGACTTGATAGGTTCCTGAACTCACGAGGGGGGTGCATCATAGCCGCCAGAAGGAGGATATGGAGGATTGTTATTGTTCCACATAAGTTCTGAAAGTACAAAGGCTGCGGGGATGTGGTGGTAGTAGTAGTAGTTATGGACGCCTGTTGAAGGTGCTCTAATATATCAGGCAAAAAAAGCTTGGCAGCCGTGGGCGCTGACGGGGGTTTCCCGAGTCTAAGGCTAACTTGAGGAGTACAGACGATCTTGCATTCAAGTTCTCTGTTTTTGCGACCACTTATCTAGGCTCATATGACTTGTGGAACCAGTTCCTCAGGTGCCTTGAAGCTTCCGTAATAAATCAACTGGATGATATCGGAATCGTGGTTTTCGGAGACCCTACCTCGCGTTCTCCTCATGGCCTGCCTGACTTACCTCGAACAGGCGTTTATCACACGAAGAACTGTTGGCTGACGCCAAATTCATTTACTTATGTTCCCTGTGCGGGTTGCGCACCGGGCCAATGCCTCGCCGTTTCGGTCAGGTATCTTTCCGTTATTTAAAGCCAACTCCATCAAAATCAGTGAGTAACTTATCTTTCCCGTCACCTCTACTCGTTTCTTATATTTGCTTTTTGTCAACAGATCATGCCACCGACTCTTTTCCAGTGGGAAGGCCTTGACAAACTCTTTTCACCACGGGAGACCTCAACTCCGATCTCTCAAACACCCCCGCCTCCAGATGAACACCCTCTGCCTCCGCCCCCAACGTCAACTTCTCCATCGTCCGAGGACGATGATTATTCTGTTATCCCCAGCACGCCTCCGGATTCGTCTGGGTCCTTGGACAATATATGGGAAAATGTTCGGAAAGCCAAAGAGCGTTCCATGGCGTCCTCCCCCAGCAAAATCAGGTCGCTTGAGAACTACTCTCCACCCACCCAACCTCCTCTTCCTACAAAGTCGGATCAGACCAACAAGTACACGAGACTAAAGAAGGGCAAATCGTAGTATGTCGTTCTTTTCCACGCTACATCGTTCTTATCTCAGCCTTCGCCAGTGTCAAGTACAAGGAATCAGAAGATGGTCTCACTGTAAATACCGAAGTAACGATCGTTTGGTGATCGAGTCTAACTATGTCTTAGGTTACAGCGATATTCGACCTTCCTCGAGTCGATAAGGACGACATGCACGTCAGTTTCCAGGGCACGCGACTTGTTGTCTCCTGGAGGACTGTCAAAATTACTGAACGTGAGGAAGCCCTTGACAACGACACGGGTGGTACTCGGATTCTCAGAGAACTTGAACACAAGAAGTATTCTCGGACCATCCCTCTTCCAGAGGGTACTCATGTGAGCTCCAAACCTTTATTACTCCCGTTCCTATTGAATATCTCTGACTTTTTATTCATTAGTTCGAGGAGATTCGAGCGGCAAGAGACGGCCGCCACCTGGTCATAACTTATCCAAATGTACACGCTGTCAGAGCTGGTTCTCAACCCATCGACGGACCCTAATACCCGCGTATTATATCTTTTTGTATCAAGTATTTAGTTCCTTCTTCATGTACCCCTCACCCTAGATCAGCACAGTTGCATTTACCCATGTTTTAGTACCCATGATGAATCAAAAAACAAAAGACTCCAAGCCAGGTCATCTCCATCTTCACCTGCCGTCGCAGACCGTGTCGTTGCTTGGCATGGTGTAGAGGGAGGTGAACAGCAAGTTAACGACGTGGAACTATTGTGGTGATTATGACAACTTGGTACGTAGTAGTACTACCTCGAACTCTGAGTTGAGCAAGTGGTATGAAACTTACTATGTGACTGGAAGCAAGAAGCAAGAATCTAATGGAAGAAGTTTTTCAACAGGCCTTACGTTTCAAACACCCGGCCGTCACGCAGACGCTTTCCTTTCCTCACGACCCCTGCTTTGTTGTTTCGTTATTCGCGAAATGACGAACAGGAAACCCCACAACGAGCAAGCTCTCCTCTTGATAGAGAAGCCTGAGAATGAAGATCGTGCAAGAAAGCCACAATGATCGAAATCAGAATGGCATCAGACAGTGGTTAATCTAAAGTATTGATCAAATCACAATTCAACACACAAAAATGAGCTAGGTGCCAGTAGATCCTTCATATATTACCACAGCCCCGCCACGAGTCTCCCGGAACGGAGTAAACCTGAAGGAGAAGCATTCCAGTGGGCCTGAGGGCTGATGGAGAGGAAAGCTGTCCAGCATGCAAAGATGAGAGTGCAAACATGTGGGGGAACAGGTACCGGGCTTATAGTGCAGGTGTCCAGCAGTCGTTACGGTGTAAAATATGGAAACAAATAAAGAAAACAGAGCCTACGAAAGTGTGTGGTAGCTCGCGAGGCAGAGACAAACCTAAGCATCGTCGGGTAAGCTTTGTGCCAGGAGAACAGAAGAGTATGTATGGGGCCAGCCGCAAGCGACGGCGAGTTCCAGGACACGAGGTAGAATACAAAGTAACGCTTTCCGACGTCCTTTATCTGCGGCGGTTGATGGAAGTATCTGGAGAAGAAGCTCGGGAGACAAATATGTTTTTCTACGGCCGCGTATGAATCAGGTGAACAGGAAGGAGCGAGTCGGGATCAACCGTTGCGACCTCTGTGCAATAATGATGATCGACTACGACTAGTGGAACAACAACGCGCGGCTGGAAAAGTTAGACTGTTATTCAAACCAAACTTCCTCTTTTAAATTCTGCTTACTTACTTTTGTCCAGTACGACAGGACTGAACACTTTCCAACGCACCTGTAGCTGTTAAACAAGAACAGCGGTATACAGTAAAGACGATTCGCATTGGAAGCATTTCCTTTGTCCGTGAAATGCAATTTGCATTTGGACAAAGGAAGGCAGATCATTCGCAAATATCCACGAATTTACGAAATAAAGACCACTTTTAACGCATGTGAGTGGCTCTATTTGGCAGAGTAGACCAGCACAGTTGAAGCGAACTGCGCCATATTGCCATATGGACACTCCAGGGTAATCGGACGATATGTGATATGGGACAGACACGTCGCAGGATTCGTAGACGACGAATCGGAAGACGACGAAAAAGAGTACCAAGTCAGTGAGCGTCCCACTACCATAACTGACCTCTGGTGTACCAACATACGCCCACTGAAAACTTACATGCGACGTGTTTTGCAACATTTGTGTTTGTGGGGCCCCCACATTCTTTTTGGAAATGCGAGGCCTGGGGTCTAGGACTGCCATATTGTTGTGTGATGTTTGCGCCCGTTGTCACCCCAGACCACAGCAGAACGCGACAGAGCCGCTGGGCGAGTCCCAACGTTCTCCATTTTGACTCTCCAACTCTCCAAAATCACCATTTCTACTCCCCTAATGACTCTGACGAAGATTCCACTGGAGGAGGCTTTCTACCAGATCAACCTCACTTTACTGATCAATCTCTTTCCTTGACGGCTTTACAACAGATTTCTAACTTGCCCCCCGTTTCCGATCGCCCTCATTTGGCGTCCGACGACTCCTGGCTCGCCACGGCCTCTGACGAGTACATTGAAGATACGCCATACATCCCTCCAACGGACCATTCTACTCATTATTCGTCCAATCTAACGCTTCCAGGCCCATTGCGCCCACCCTCGGACACCACTCGCGACTCCCGCAACATTTACACTGACTCCCATTCATACGACGTGTGTCTCTTATCAATCTTTTATATCCTTACGAGAGTGGCTCACTTTCACGTATAGCAACCTCAAGAGTCAAATATTGCCTACAGCCCACAGACATCGGACTATAGTCATAGCAGTACGAGTCGGAGGAGTTCCGCCACTCATGAGAGCAAAGATTCGGGCTCCCATTCGAGTGGCGAGAGCGAAGACCGAGCTTCCGGACCCGTATATGAGCCACCCCCTTCCTGTTCCCAACCACTAACATCGTCTGGGGGTTCTCAACAGCAGTCCTTCAATTCCTCTCTCTATCCTGCTTACGACCAAAAAAACCATAATCAGCGAATTGGCTTGGAGCACATTAGGGTGGATTCTATGGAACACGTCCCCACAGGCAGACCTTACTATCGCCCGCAGACCCATGGTTATGGAGCAAGGGTCTCGCCCCCGCAAACCGACCATCGGTCACATGAAGTTTCTGCTGCCCACTCTGCAACTTCGCAACCCATGCCAGTGCAGAATGCGTCACAACAGAAGCAACAACCACCCCCCTCTCAACCTTCCAGTAAACCCCCCGCTATTCGTCAAAGCCGCCAAGCATTCACATTTCAAGTTCCTGTTGATGAGATTCCTGATCCGGAGCCTAATTTGCGCCAAATGTTAGGAATAGGACCTGATCAAGAGATTAGTTTGGAGGTTCTAGAGGATCCTGCCCCCGGAGAGAAGCCAAATTATCCATACCCCACTCTTGCCAAGCTGGCAATTCACGGAAGTGAAAGGAAGAGGCTAACCCTTCAAGAGATATATACTGCACTTGAAGATCGGTTTGAGTGGTTCAAGGAAAGGAGCACTTCTGACAGCGCGTGGAAGGTATAATCGTTTTCTGTATACTGTTTCCACACGACTGACTTGGAAATGCGTAGCGCTCCATTCGACATCTCTTATCTTTAAACAAGACCTTCAGGAAGATCCCGCGACCCGTTACTGACCCCGGTAAGGGCAGTTACTGGATTGTTGATTATTCACAAGGGGAAGGCAACAAAAGAGTTCGCAAGAGAAATAAAAAACCCACTAAGGCCCAACTTGCCCGTCAGGCAGCTGAGGCAGAAAATGCGCGCCAAGCGGGACGGACTGATACCTCAGGCTCCATTCCAGAACCTTCTCATCAACCACGAAGCGACTCTGAAGATTCTCACAGTTCTAGGAGATCGGTATCCGGTAGTTTCGATAGTTCAGCCATTGACCCCGCTCTCTCTGGTCATCGTGTTGGTGTACAACGAACTGCTCCTAGAACCAGAGCTAGAGCGGACAAGCCATACACAAACAGAATGCAATCAAGCGAAGATTCTAGATCCCCTCAGTCTCACGATATCAACACTTCCGCTGTCCCCAATATTTCCGGAATTATGGGTGGTCATCAACCCACTGTCAACCCTTCGAAGCATCCTTCTGTTCCGATCCAGAACCAACCCGCCTTCGGTCGTTCATCCTTCGGTACCCAGGTTCCCGTGGTTTTGCCCATTCTGGCTTTGTCTGCCTTTGGAGTGCCTAGCAGCAGCAACTGTGTTTCTGCTTCTCCTGGTTCGATGACCAGCACAATTACCGAATCTTCTTCTGTCGCGGGTCGAGGGTTCTCCGAGTACCAAAATAGCACCGGCTCATTAATGCAAGGGCGCCCTTTGCCCGTCCCTGTCAGAGGAGGACGTGCCGCTGCCAAAGCACGTAATTCAAACGCAAGTGTCCAAAATTTTGGCACCACGTCACCGGCATCAAGGAGCATGTCCGACTCTAGTGGAAATGAAGAGGGCTGCGAGGATAGGACCTCGGCCTCAGCCTACCATGGTCACGACTAGATCCATCAGCGAGTTGCGGCAGTAAGTTTGCATTGTGATATCGCCTTCTCATACTAATGGTACCGTCTCGAGATGTTGATATGTACACCCGCGGACCATCAACAAGTTGATTATCAACTACGACAGTAATCTTGTTTCTCTCAATTCAGAATGCTATACGACTGCTTTATCCTAATTGTATACTCGAATTGTTCTATCAACAGGTCCAAAATGCTCTCCGTTCCATATATCGATCTGTTTTCCATTCGCCATCATATGCCCCATGCTGTTTTTTTTTTCTCCGGATCTTCCAACCATTAAAGTTGCTTTTTCTTGCTTTCTGACTTCTCTTTCAATTTGCCCTCTCATGTGTTCTACTTGCCTCTTTTAATGCTTCCGATAAGAATCGACCGTGTTTTCGTGTGTTGTGTTGTGTTGTGTTGGAGATGCTTTCCTCGGATTTTCACCGCTTCCTAGTATATGGAGATGTATTTCTTATGTGAATTCAATTTTTAATCATGACGCCTCGACTTTTCTAACCAGTTTTGCACCCATCTATATTTTGCCAGAATAGCACTGCAGAAGAGGGAAAGGACGTGTCTATGTGAACTGCGTACATCGTCCGATTTTGAAATATTCTCGGAGGCACACATTACTCAATAAAGTCTGTTACAAGTTTCTTGAACTCGTTGGGTCTGAATGGTAGATTAGTCAGGTCACACAAGATGAGGTTTGCACGACGAAACATACGCTTCTGAGTGTACTACGTGAGGAGATGAGAGACATCATGAGATGGCGATGCTTGTGAAGGTAACAACAAAACGAACTTACCCCAGTGGCCGGTGTCCAACGTCTCTAGCTCCATGGCGGGAAAAAATTCTTTCGTTATTGGGATATTATGGTGGTTGATATAACTGTTGAAATGAACATTCACTCCGCGGCTGCACAGCGAATATACAGGTGACATACTTGCTCTTGGATCCCTTGATCATGAGCGTGGGACCGTCCCAGGCACGCTGTAGAGGTTCGTATGGGAAATCACCTAGTTCGGGGAGAGCAGGAGTTAGGATATCGAGTGGGATACGGAACTTTAACCCCTCTTCTTGTTCGGGAGAAACGAGGTTCGTCAAGATGAAAGCGCGAATCATGGCATCCTGCAAGGTTGGTAGTAAATACTGGCGGAGTAGAGATTATTAACGGGAAGGACGGAAAGTAGCACCTGCTCGTAAGGTTTTAGAATATCCTGGGCTTGTTGTCGCGATGTAACTTTCTTGGACTCGATTTCTGACATTGCGCGGAAGTAATTTATGAACTCGGGAGAGAGAGGGCCGCGGCTTGGAGCGATGTCTGCAATGATGAGGTGCGAGAGCAAAGTCGAAGGTAGGTCAGGCGTCAACGCCAAGGTCATTGCGACTTTGCCACCCCTAATAATTTTACGTTAACTCTTATGACATGGCGTGATATATGGACGAACATGGAGTGGCCAAGGAGGGATATGTTTTCTAAAGAATGCTTTTGGCAGAAATGGAGGACGTCGGAAGCCATTGCAGGGTAGGTCATTGGAGGCGCATGCGGAGACGAGCCGTGATTCCGAAGGTCCTGAGACTATAGATCAGTAACTCCTTCAATATGTATAGAAGACACGAGACTTCACTAGAGTGTAAATAGGCCTGTTGAGATCCCTCAGGAAAGCTTTCGACAATGAGAGCCAATTCCGTTTGGATCCTCTACAAGAAATTGAGTGGTTAAGCAAATGAACAGAGGTTAACAGGTCATACAGGAGGCCATGAAGTATAACGAGAGGGCCCTTGGAAGTGTTGATCTCGTTTTGAGGCTTAAAGACATCGTACTCCAAGTCCACTGTTGGCCTGGGTGTGAACTGAGACAAGTGGCCTGCCAAGTCGGGGTTTGATGAGCAATAGCATATAAGAATAGAAGTAAGAGCTGTACTTGCGGTTGGTCGTCAGGAGAACATTACGAATGAAATGTCTTCTAGCTACGAGCATTGGAGATAAGTAGAACGAGACGGCGAACACATAACCAGCCTTCGGATGAGTCCGAATGACCGTCGGTCCCACGCTTGCTCATCCCTGCAACCAGAACGTTGTGAACGGGCTCGGCGATGCTTACAATAATGCTAGTAGTATCTGCTTACGGTATTGGACTATCAATCTTGGATATATTCTGAAAGCTATAATCCGCCGTATATTGTTGCCGTACTAATAATTGCGCCGGGCATGAGAGAGCGATAATATAAACATTAAATTTTGCAATCTCAGTGACTGTTTTCTTCCGGCTCCATCTATTTATGCTAGTCTCCATGCTTCTTACTAGCTTTGGGTCACGGAGGCACCAGAAGCCCTAGACCTGGCTATCACTGTTTACAGCTGTCCTTGCCTAGTTGTAGCAGCAAGTACTCCTTAGTAATTTCTGTCTTCGTTGACAGCAAGCCGAGAGCTGAGATACAGTATCTTGGACTGCGTGAGGACCAAGATGATAGGTATCCATATATTCGGTGGTAGGAGAGGCAGCCCATCGATTTGTCTGCCGAATTGCAGCGAGGTTTTTATGAAGCAGTGATTGCATGAATCTCTGCAGTACCGTATAGATAATACACTTACCTTGCTAAACTCACAGAATTAGAGCAGCGTCTAACCCGTTTGTTTTTTTATAACCTGTTCCGAGTTTGTGGTCAACGGCTGCCTGCCCTAAACTCCCGCTTGAAAATGTTTCGATCATTTTTTGCTTTCTGGTTGTAACAGTCGAACTTGGTGAGTTCTGTTTCTTTTCTCGCTATCTATCAAAACTCGGAACGATGAACACTATATCGTTTACATAGAGTGTCGCGCAATTACCTCGCGTTGATACTATGAATGTCTTTTTGTCATAGTTACACTGACCGGTTTTGGTTCTTTTCTTGGATCCTTTGCTGACTTTTGTTTGCTCTTATGTAGGCTTTGAGGATCAACTGAGTGTGTTTCTGTGTAGGGCCCTGA
This sequence comes from Sarcodon sp. MG97, assembly GCA_003313065.1. Lineage (NCBI taxonomy): Eukaryota > Fungi > Basidiomycota > Agaricomycetes > Thelephorales > Thelephoraceae > Sarcodon > Sarcodon sp. MG97. The sequence goes on along the minus strand of QGOD01000776.1, from coordinate 8,081 downwards.
ATATGGCCTTCAGGAAGGTTCGTGTTTACGCTCACTTTATCCCTTGGTTCCGTTTCTCCCTATTTCTCGATGATGATCCAAACCATTCAAACTAGAGTATATGAGCGCTAGCCACTGGTATCCCAATGCTTTGTCTTTATCTGTCAATCCCCTGACTCGTTCACGTCCATATTTCCCGCTCCCCATTCATATAAAGTGCTCACAAGGTCATTCACAGTGTCATTGTCTCGCAATATGGTTAGTTGAACCATCCATGCCGTCGCCGCTTTGATGATACAAAGGAATTACCGCCTGACTTCGGCATTTGAGTCGTGGACTGACGACAATTCCAAGGCTGTTTTTTTAAAAACCTGAGCCTCTTCTAACTTCACTCTCCGCTCTGAGCTTCAATCCATACTGACTTGTTTGTCTCTCCAGGCCTGATGTGCAATATTTCAGTTGGTGAGTACCGCAGATTTGCTACTTTTTCTATATGATGCCTTATCACGACGGTCTTCGTATCGATGTTGCCGAAAATGCCCGCCACAGCTCATTTTTTCGGGCACCCCCACTGATCTCTTTTTTTGCCATTCCTGTACCGCTTTCTGATGCACCCTTTGCAGAATAACTTCAAAGGCATATGTTCTACGGGACCCACGATAGATATAGGTAGGTAAACTCGCCTTTTGCGTTCCTCTTGATGAATCGGAAAAAAATTATCAACTAGAAGCTGTTTCTGAGCTTCGGCTTTGAACGCATCTTTCCTGCATTGACTGAAATATCTGCTATGACCGCTTTATATGATTTTATTCATGATTTATTTCTAGGTGTCACATCTGTCTTGAAGGTAATGTAGACAAAGGTAGTATTATGTATAACACCACAAACAATAAAACACCAGGGTTACCTTTAGAGAGTCTTCCGTTTCTCGGCCAGTGTGGCGGAATTTAAAGTTGATGACGATGATCCCTTCATGACCGAATCTGTACGATCGACGTTGATAATCGTCTTGCACAATCCTGGCCACTGCGCTATCGTACTGTAGTAGATGCGATGCTTTCTCGAACTTGTCTGAGTTCTAGACTTCTTGTAAAGAACTCAAGACTGGCATCCTCCATTATCAGTGGCTCAAACCTTTGTCGGCTTGGAGTATTTTTTGCATGCGTCGGTGTCCTCTAATCCCAAAAGACATCTAAGAATTTCTAACGTACCTTATCCCAGTATCCACCAAATGTCAAACGTTCTTATTCTTTGCAGTTGGCTTCTACTGCACCTCCAAATTCTGCACGAGCCCCATCGATTCTTCTGCCTCAAGGAACACAAGATGCACCTAGTGCAGCTGATTTGAGCTTGCCTATCACTTCGATAGATGAGCGTAAGGTTGTTATCGGCTGGGATGCACAGAATTGGTCCAGATTGTACGTCTTTGTTCGTTCCTTGTCATATTTTGTAGACGAACCGAACAACCCCACTTCATATTGTGTGACTGGGTCTATGATTTACTTCTTCTATAGCTATGCTTTTGCGTTCGACGTGGCCTGCTTTTTTTTTTTTATGTGTCTGCCGCGAGTTGCTCACATATTTTCGACAGCCATCATATCTGGTTGCGAGATCATTGTCGTTGTCCCCAGTGTTTCCATCCTGTGACGAAACAGAGACTTGTTAACACCTTTGAAGTGCGCATTGCTTCCTACCTCCGTGTCCTCTACTATCTTCTCAATTCAAGATGTATTCCTTAAAGTAGATCCCGCCTGATATCAAACCTGTCAAAGCTGAACCGAGGACTGAGGGACTTGAAATTACATGCATGCATGCTCTTCCTTCTTTTGCTACCTTTGCACTGATATCTGCTCTCAAAGGGCCTTCATCCGACCTGCACTTGTCATTTTACCCTTGGGCATGGCTTCGGCGGCACGCCTACGACCCGCCTTACAAGACCCCATCCCTATCTGAGTATGCCACTTCACGAGTTGGGCTTCCATAACCTCTAATGCAGCATTCAATGTCTAGAAAGGTCCTTTGGTCTTCCAAGATCCAACAGGACCCGCCTACGATTACTTATGAAGAAGCCATGAACGAAAACGACGACAGTGGATTATTTAAATGGTTGTCTAAAGTTGTAAGTTCCAAGTTCTGGATATTATTGCAGTGTGCCTGGTGTAACGCCTATTCAAAGGACAAATTTGGTTTTTGCTTCGTCTCTGGGGTACCTCCAACAGCAGAGGACACTGAGAAGCTGTCACGACGCATTGGTTTCATCCGAGAGACACAATGTAAGCTCATCATCGGTTCACTATCGAGATCGAATGTGAGAACATCCCCCCCTAGATGGCACTTTCTGGGATTTCACGGCGGATCTAGCCAAAGGCGATACGGCGTATACGACATTGGCACTTGGTGCCCACACAGACAACACGTATTTTGTAAGCCACTTCGCCTCTATTCTCAGCTCTCCTTACACAAAATTTCTCCAAACTACAGACTGACCCTTGCGGGCTGCAACTTTTCCATCTCTTATCACACACAGACGGATCAGGAGGCACGACATTGTTAGTCGACGGCTTCTATGTTGCCTCGATCTTGAAGGAGCTCCATCCAACGCTCTACACGCTGCTTTCAACTATTCCTGTCCCTGCACACGCAGCAGGAGAAGCTTCGTCTATATATCGTCCCTCCCCTCCCTATGGGTACCCTGTTTTAAATCACGACCCCTCGACTGGCGAATTACGCCAGGTCAGGTGGAATAACGACGACCGAAGCGTAATGGATCACTTGAGTCCTAGCCTCGTAGAGGAATGGTAGGCCATGGCTTCCTCATTTCCTCTCAGTTCTTTGGTAAATGATGGTATATATATTATCAGGTACGGTGCAATAAGGGTGTGGAACGAGCTGTTAAAAAGCTCTGATTCCGAGTATTGGGTTCAATTAACAGCCGGGACAGCTGTCGGTACGTCCTCGTTTCTTCTCCTTCAGCAACTGCATACGACTCTTCTACTCGTATTGATAAAACTGATTTTTTTTGAAAAGTTGTTGACAACCACCGGGTACTGCACGGACGTTCTGCGTTTGACGGCAAACGCAGAATGTGTGGGGCCTATATCGGCGTGGACGAATATAAATCGAAACTAGCTGTCCTTTCTGACAAGTACGTCCCTGATCCTGTGTTACAGGATACGCAGGGTCACGACTTGGCGAACGGCAGAAGCGTATGGAACCCTTCCTTGTAAACCGAATATACCTATCGTTGTAGCGCCCCCAAACATGTATCTGTTAATATTGAAGGACATGCCTACTCATCAGTGAAATTGTTCCATGGATACAGCAATACAATCATCTCCAGATACATTAAGCCTGAGATTCAATAGACTTGAGAACAAAACCCTCCAATCCACCACACAACCACAGTTCTTGGACACTAGCACCCACTGATCCCACAGAGTATTCCCTCGTCCGCCCACCAGCCCTCGTAACAGTGACGACTCCCTCACCGACATTGGCATCTACAGTTATCCCCACGTTGACAGTCAACTCCCCCTCGATACCGCCGGCGCCGCGTTTCCCGCCTTTTGCATATTCGCTCGTGAGATCCGCGACCAGCTCGGGACACTCTACACAAACCAGCCCATTATTGATAGCGTTCCTCTTGAAAATATCGCCAAAGGAACCGGCAATTACAAGGGGCACGCCAGCAGCCTTGAGTGCGGTGGCTGCCTGTTCTCTTGAAGAGCCGGTGCCAAAATTGTATCCAGACACCAAAACAACTCCTTGTTTTTGGGATGAAGAAGGCTGTCGTGGGTGTTGTCGTGAGAGGATTGATGCTACGAGTGGCGCGAATGCAGGATCGTAGTTCTCCATGACTACTTGTGCTTGACGCTCCAGCGTAATGTCGTCTTGATATGTGTATTTGCCAGGGTATATGCCGTCTGTATTCAAATTGTCCTGGGGTGCGAAAAGAAGAGGGCCAGTAAAGGAGCTTGGGAATCCAGGGAGCGCAGGCTCCTTCTGAGTTGAGATCGGAGAGGACGAGGGTGTTGCGTTGAAGATTGTGAAAGTGGGTATTCCGACTCGAGGGAGATGTTTCGGATCTAGGGAATCAGGCGAGCAGATGAAGCCTTTGATAGCACTAGCCGCTACTACTGCAGGGCTGCCAAGATATGCTTGTGCTTTAGGATGTCCCATTCGACCCTTGTAATTCCTATTCGTAGCGCTAATCCCCGTCTCTCCCTCCTCCAACAGGCCAGTGCCCAGGCCGATACAGGGCCCACATCCCGCTGGCAACACCTTTGCGCCAGATGAGATTAACACATCCCAATGTCCCAGGTGCTCCGATTCCTTTTGAACTTCCGAACTCGCTGCAGCGATATAGAACTCAACACCTGGGGCGACCTTGTGGCCTCTCATCACTTCTGCGGCGGCGGCGATATCTGATACGCGTGAGTTGGTGCAGCTAACGAGGTATGCTTTTTGGATGGCGATACGTGCAGATTCGAGTTCCGGAAGCGGGGTCGATATTTTGACACTGTTAGGCCCAGAAACATGTGGCACGAGAGTCGAGAGGTCGAAAACAAGATGTGAGGAGTACTCCGCACTCGCATCTGATGTCAGATTGGTGGCGCGGAGAGCGTCTAGCTGTCGTCTGTTGATCCGAGGGTGCTCTGGAGGCGCAGGAATCGAGGATAGCAGCGAAGGAGAAGAGAACGTCCGAAATTCCAACTTCTTTAGCACGGTTTCGTACCATTCCAGTAGAACATTATCAACAGGGAACACTCCCACCAGTGCGCCCCATTCCGTAGTCATGTTAGAAATCGTTAGCCGGTCGTCGATAGACAAGTGCGAGACCCCCTCTCCAGTGAACTCGATAGCAGCATTCAGCACCTCGTCTTTATTGAACGAGCCGCACAACGCAACAATGACGTCCTTCCCGGTAACACCTGGCGCTAACCTTCCCCTGAGTTCGACGTTGACCATCCTCGGTACTTGCCACCAGGTTTGTCCAGTAGCCCATAGGGCTGCAGCATCTGTCCGCACAATAGGAGTCCCTACGCCGCCCACACCGCCATACATGTTGCTATGACTATCACTCGCAACGGTCAAGGTGTAAGGGAAAGCGTATCCCTCTTCCACAAGGACTTGATGACCTATCCCGCGTCCAGCAGGATAAAAATCGATCCCATGCTTCCTCGCAAAAGCCTCGATCGAGGCGTACTTGGCCAAATTCTTAGTCGATTTGTTCTGCACGTCATGGTCGAGAGTGAAAACGGGTTGTTTGGGATTGTAGATGCGAGTAGCGCCAATAGCGTTGAATCTGCCATCACAATGCAAATATTACATTCAAAAGAAAATAAAAACGTCCACGGCCCAACCTTACGAATAACTAGGACTCACTTTGATATGACGGGACCAGTATTATCGTGTGTCATGACGTGCTCTGGACGTATCATAACATAGTCCCCAGCTCTAACTGTCTTTCCATCTGGCAGACCGACGGCATATTTTTGAATGATCTTTTCGATGAAGGTTTGGGGCGTCCGAGGTGGACGTTCAACAGTGGTGGCAAAACGTCTGGTCGCTCGTGATGCTGACTGCGAGCAGCGGACCGTAAATTGTAGAATCGTCATGCGGGTTGAATAACTTTGGAATCAAATTCCGATAACCAAATTTGACCACCGACTCTCCAAATTTTGCGTAACCCCTAAACTTGGTACTACTATAGTTATACTACTGTCTTCAACCTGGCCAATAAAGTACAACGGTGCAGGCTGCGTAGACTCTGTTGAAAAACGCTCTATTCTTGAGACAATGCGTGATCCAGAGAACAACACATGCAGACTGCCAGTGAAAGAACCAGTGGCTGTGATATTTACTCAACATTGCTCAGACGACTTGATAAATACCGGCTGGAACGACATCCTGGTGACCTTCTTAGAGCGATATTGTAACAGTAAAATCATTCCCTGTCTTTATAACTTACGATATAGTATCATCACATAGAGATTGTGCCAAAAAGTACTAGTGGCGCCGGTCCTTTTCGCTACTCAGACTGTGCAGTGCGCAAGCCTGTCCGATGCTCCGATATACGCTCAAGTATCAAGGCTTAAGCGACCGTATATAGTCATGGTAGTATCATGCGATGAAGAAATCACAGCATCCCGCGGACACTTATTCATAGTTTTCTTCTCGAGGCTCATATTTTTCACTTGTCATTCCAAGGTCATCAACGTTATATCGCTTCACTCTGGTGAAAAACAGCAGCCATATGCGTCGTTATTCGCACCCGATGATGTCATTCATTGCACATCTCCGTGAATCGCGTCCAACGAACTACTACCTGTTGCTTGCTCAAGAATAACTATAAAACCTGACACAAAGTTTCGTGCGCTTGTTGGCTCGCTGACTCGATTTATGTGTTTATAGAATTCTCGCTAGCATTTTCTCTCTTCCACCCTTCGTGCAGTTTCGCTCAATGCACCACAACTCGCAGAATTATACACTCATCTGAAGCTGTTTGAGCTGTGATGTAGGCATTTCAGAAACGTGACATCATTCAGTATAATATCATTTCTAAACTGCTACCCCAAGATTTTCGGTTGCTCGCTATCATTGTGACCCCGATGGTCGGGCTGGTGGGCCATGTTGTCGCTCTCTTTGCATGGAATATCTTATTTCTCTCCCTGTTGTTTTCAGCGCGTATCTCTCGATTGGGGACAATTTAAGCTTTACTATGTACATGTAGGCTCAGAAGCATGGGAACTATAAGAGAGAGTTTGGCGACGGATACCATGGGGACAGAAAGGGGAAGATTCCATTCATCTTTTAGTCTTTCCTGCCTCAGAAAAGTGACAGAGGCTACTGAGTACTGGGTACTGAGTTTCTACAAGTTTCGATTTTTTCTGATAATTTGCAAGATTCGTCATTTGCCGCTTCCAGAGTTGCGAAGACCAGAACTGCTATCGGACATGACATGGGTATTGTCCTGGTAAGTCTAGTGTTCTGCAGGTTAGAATCGAGCGCACGAATATCAGTTCTCGAGACCGTCTTTGATGTAAATCCATGTACAAATGCTAGTATGCAGGTATGCAGGATAATACGACACACTGTATACACCAGTAGCAAAAATTCAATCATTATCGTACACCCGAGAAATCCATAATCGTGACCATTCCACCTCGTCCAATAACAACCGTTGTCCCAATACAATCGGTACATCTTCTCAGATCAGGAGGTAGCCAACAAATCCGTCTCTCCTGCTCGTCAAGAATCCACTTGCTCTCCGATAGCGAGGGATATTTTCCATTCCATCACCATGTTATCAAAATTCGCAATGACGTTTGTCCCGTCAACATTAAACGCGAGCTTTTTGGGTCTCTCTTTAACCCGAATTGAAGCGAGTAATTGTCCTGTCGCTACCTCCCACAAATCGAAGTGCCATGCCTCAGAGTATTCATCCTCAGATATAGATATCTCAGGACGAGAACACAGAATTTGACTGGAATTTGGAGAAAATATGATAGGATTTGAGTAATCCAGGGGATCGAGGATTGATACGATTGCACGTGTATAAACATCCCACACTCGTGTGGTGCGATCGAATGATGATGATGCACAAAGTCGTGAGTCCTGCGAGAATATCAGGTAATCAACCCAGGAGGAATGACCGCGGAATGTCTCCAAGCATAGACCTGTCATCGGATCCCACAATCGGACAGTTCCATCCCCGTGTCCCGAGGAGATTAGCCGTCCATCACCCGATAAAGCAACACAATACACTTCAGCGTCACTTAGACGACGGGCCAAGTCACGACGTCCGATCGCATTGTCTGCCTGCCAAATCTTCACCTCAGAGAAACCCAATGACGCAATGCAAGTCCTGTCTGACGAGATTGCTGAAACACCCAAGTCGTGAGGGAATGTCCACACACTCGCGTTTCTCCTGAAATCCCAAATTATAATCCTCGATTCGGTCTCATATATCACCCGGTCATGCAAAAAGGATAGCAATGTGCCATATGCAGGGATCGTTTGTATAATATCACCAGTTTGCGCATCAACGACCTTTATGATCCACTTATCATCATCTCTCCTAATGCAGGATGCAGCAATAA
>QGOD01000774.1:0-33233 GCA_003313065.1 Sarcodon sp. MG97 | reverse complement strand
AGAGGCCAAAAGAGAGGCATGACGGAAGGAGAGAGAAGAGAAGATGAAGCAATTGGCTAAAGAGAAGGCTAGGAGGAAAGCCACAGAAGAGGCAGAGAGGGCCACTGAGGAGGCAGCTTAGGAGGCTGCTAGGCGAGCAGAGGAGAAGGCAGAGAAGGAACACTGGAAGCAGAGGAGAGCTGAAAAGAGGAAGGCGATGGAGGAGACGGAGACAGGACCTGTGAAAAGGGTCAAGAGCACGAGGAAGTCGATGGTGGTGGTGAAGGAAGGGAAAGATGCAGATTCCGTAGGAGTCCAGGAAGCATCTTTGGTTCTGATGGAACCACCCTACCAAAGGTGAGTAATCCATGCTTATTTTGATTTGCCTTGGCTAACTATTTTCTCAAACTTTTTTTTAAATACTCGCAGATTTCTGGTGTAGTCTGTGTGAAGGAGCTCAGCTGTCAGAAGTCCATATGCCAGCCTTGTGCAAAGGTAAAGGCGAAGTGCATAGCAGTGACCCTTGCTGCACCTGCTGCAGCTATGACACCTGGCCTACCGGAGGCCTTAAAAGTGGTCATGAGGCCGCTGCGGAATCTGTGCAGGGTAGTCTGGGAGGCCACAGAGGTCCTGGAGAATATCCAGGAGATCCTGGAGGACCAGCTCCAGGGGTACGACGAGAGGGACAAGGAATTGTTCTTGTTGATGCCAGGAGATAGAGAGAGGATAGTGGCTGAGGTGCAGGAACTGGAAGATGAAAAGAGGGTCTTCCGGGAGTAGATAGAGTTGAAGGGTCAAGAGAGAGACTCGGTGGCCAATGGGATTATAATGGAGGAATTGTCGGAATCCAAAAGATCAGGCTTGGAGTATCAGGAAGGAGAGGAACAAGAAGATGAGGATATAGAAGAATAAAAGTAAATAGACTTTTCTTTTTTCTAATATAATTACTTTTTGGTTTCTTTAAGCAAAGTATGAACAATAAGAAAATATAAGAACTCAATAAGAAATTGAACTAGAAGTTGAAGAACTATAAAGGGCCAGGTTTGGTCAGATAATGAGAGTGGAAGTTCGATAGGAGTTCCTGAGCATGTTCCATTTCTGTTGCTGGTAACCAAGAGGTTTCTTCATCAGTACCTTCATAGCCAGACTATCTCACCAGGTATAACAACTTGCAGTAACATCTATTATCGATCTTGGAATCTAGGACTTCCGAGATCTCATACTCTAGGTTGCTGTTGATTTCAACCGGAGGTGGCGGAGGTTGGGAACGATTAGGGATGGTATTGGGGGTTACTGGCTTGAGTTGGGAAACATGGAAAACAGGATGAATGGCCTGGAGATGTTCCAGAAGCCAGAGGGTAAAGGAATGAGTACCAGGTCACGAAATAATTTCGAATGGACCAAGATACTTTTTGGAGAGTTTCTTACTAGGTTGTGTAGTAGAGATATGCTCTGCTCGAACAAATACTTGCTGACCAATCTTGAAGTCTGGAGGAGAAGTCCGTCTGTGATCTGCTGGGCCGTGGTAATGCTTTTGAGCTAATTTTAGCTGTAAGCGGAGTTCTGCATGGAGTTCATCAAGGTTTGCCACATATTCTTAAGCTCATTGGGAAGTGAGATTGAGCCTGGGAATAATAGTCATGTTGGGGTGGTAATCTTTGTTAGCGAAGAATAGGGAGACTCCAGTGGAAGCGCCAGGAGTATTGTTGTAGGTGAATTCGGCAAGTGGTAGGAGTTCTGACCAGTTGTCTTGTTGGTAGTTGGAGAAGATGTGGAGGTATTGTTTGAGGGTCTAGTTGAGGCGTTCAGTTTGACCATCACCTTCAGGGTGATAACCAGAAGTGAAGTGAATTTTCATATTCAGAGCTTGACCTAGGGAACGGAAGAAATGGGAGGTAAACTTGGAGCCCCAATCACAAGTGACATGTTCAGGGACGCTATGTTTGGAGAAGACGTGAAGGACAAATAATCGTGCTAGTTCCTGGGCTGTGATCTCGTTAACAGTAGCAATAAAAATACCTTGCTTAGTGAGTCTGTTAACAATAACTAGGATAGATGTAAATCCACAGAATTCTGGAAGTTGCTTGATGAAATCCATAGAGATGGAATTCCATGGCTTTTCAGGGACTGGAAGTTGTTTGAGGAATCCATAGGGTTTATGATGAGGGGCTTTGGAATGTTTGCAAGTCGTACAAGAACTACAAAAGTTCTGGACAGGAGCATGGAGGTCCGGCCAGAAGTAGTCTTGATGGACTAGCTAGAGGATTTTGTTCTGACCGAGATGTCCTGATAGGATGTAATCGTGTTTGAACTGCAGGACTCTAAGATGGAGATCTAAGGAGTCTGGGATATATATACGATCATAACATCACAGTAAGCCATCGCTGGTGAGGGTCCACTTGGGGTCCACAGAAACTGGGAGTTGGGCTGTAGAGAGTGGATCTAAAGGTAAGGAATTCCACATATCGTTATGGAGCTTATCGATATCCAGAACGACTGCGCTGCATATGATTGGAGATGAGAAGAAGGTTGCTCAGAGGGAGACTGATAGCTGCTCTTGGGTAAATAGAGGTCAGAAGTTATTAGGGATTCCAGGGATATAGTCACTGCTTCCCCCTTTATGGTAGATGTCCCATCGTCTAGTTAAAGCATCGGATTTAGCTCCTAATTTTCTGGGATGGAACTTGATAGTCATATTCAATTGATAAAGGTATTCGGACCAACAAGCTTGGCATTGAGTAAGTAGCTTGGTAGTGGCGAAGTATTCTAGGTTTTTATGATCGGTGACCACATCAACCAGAATTCCGCTACCCTTGAGGTATTATCGCTAGTGTTTAAAAGCTTCAAAGATCGCGAGTAGTTCTTTATCATGGGTATTGTAGTTCTATTCTGCAGGATTGAAGGAGCAAGAGTGGAAAGTAACAGGGTGTAATTCACCATCTGGAGTGTAAACAGAGAGTATAGCAGCGAGAGCGAAATCTGAGGCATCAGTTTCAACAATCATATGAGTGTCAGGGGTCCACTGGGCTAGGATAGGAGCCCGAGTGAATTTCACCTTCAGCTTATGGAATGCAGAGCGGCAATGGTCATCAAAATTCTATGAAGTACCTTTACGAGTGAGCTGGGTAAGAGGAATAACTATGTCAGAATACCCATAGATGAAACGATGATAGAAATTAGCGAAACCTAAGAAAGATTGAATGTCTTTGATTTTATGAGGTTCAGGCCAATCCATGATAGTCTGGACTTTCTTGGGGTCTATCTGGAGACCATCGGGGGAGAGGATATAGCCGAGATATTCAACAGTATTCTGGTGGAAGTTGCATTTTTTGGCATTAGCATACAAACTATTGGCCTGGAGTCTCTGGAAAACTTCCTTAACATGTTCTCAATGTTCTTCTAGAGAGTCTGAATAAATGAGAATATCATCGAGGTAAACAATAACGTTAATGTCAAGGAGGTCTCCAAAGACATCGTTCATGAACCGTTGGAATGCCGTGGGAGAGTTAGTGAGTCCAAATGGCATTACAAGCCATTCAAACAAACTATACCGAGTGCAGAATGTCATTTTCCATTCATTACCTTCAGCAATTCTAATAAGATGGTAAGTGTGTCGCAGGTCTATCTTGGAGTATATACGGGCCTTCCACGGAGCATCTAAGAGATCAGTAACAAGAGAAAGAGAGTACCGATCCTTTTTAGTAATCTTGTTTAGCCCGCGGAAGTCCATGCATAGTCATAGACTGCCATCTTTCTTCTTGACAAAGAGAATAGGAGCGCTGAAAGGAGATTTGGAGGGATGAATAAAGCCAATAGAGAGGTGTTCATCAAGAAAGCTACAGATAGAATTGAGCTCGGAGAGGGAGAGAGAGTACATGTGACCCGGAGGGAGTATAGTACCTTCTTCCAGCTCGATCTGGAGATCATAGAGACGATGAGGTGCTAGAGTATCTGCTTTGACCTTGCTAAACATGTTGGCATATTTATGGTAATTGATGGGAACCATAGATAGATCCATGGATTTCGCAGGAGTAGAGGATTTTCTGTAGACTTCGTTGCATATAATCTAAAATACACTAGAACCGGGGAGGTTGGCAGCATGTAGATAAGCTACAGCACTAACTAGGAAAATGGAGGGAGGAGGTGGACTGATGTCCAGAGGAGTGGACGAAAGGTCCGGGGAGTCCAGAGGTAAACTTGGGGTTGGATCTTGTAGCAAGGCTGCTTCACCTGGGGGTGTCGACGGTGCTAGACCTCTATGAATCGGAGTCTGGAACGTTATTTAGTTTAGTGCCCAGTCAATCAACGGATTGTATTGGCTTAACCAGTTGTATCCTAGAACTGCAGAGCAGGAAGAGTCAAGCGGGATAACATAAAATATTAAGACAAATTTTTTACCAGAGGAGAAAGAGACAGGAAAGGTGGCTGTATAAGTAATACTAGTGTTACTTGAGCTGTCAAATAAATGGAGTCTGATCAGGGGAACAGGAGATGTTGTAATGTTATATTTAATAATGAAACTAGAGTCTACAAAACAGTGGGATGACTCTGAGTCAATAAGAGTACGTATATTAGAAACTACATCTGGAATGGATAAGGAAACAAAAAAGGAATTTGAGGAGGAAAGAGCAGAAGCATTGAGTTGGATTTCTTCTACGCGGTCCAGGTCAATGTAACTCCCAGTGCCAGTAGGTGATTCCTGAGAGCTGTGGACTATTTTTTTGAGTCCATGGAGGAATCCTTGGGGGAGTCCTTGGAGTTGGCCTTAGGCTCAATAGTAGCTGCTGATACGCCCCCTGCTACTTCTATCCTCTGAAATGCACTAAAATTATCACTATTTGTCTCACAATAGCTCTCGAACATCTGCAATAATCCACGCGAACAAGACTATCATCGCAATCATTTAGCATTGTCATCGCTATCATATCTCGCTGCTATCGTCATTGTCGCTCAATCGCACCGATTCTCCAATCGTCTCTTTTTTTAATTGTTCTTTTATTCATCATTCCATTCTCTTGTTTCACTATTTTCCTTTTGTTCGCATTTATCTTTTGTTTTTAAAAGACAATAAACTTCTATTTCCTTTTTAGTAAAATTAGCAACACTCCATTCCCACAATCACTACACTTTCTTATTTTAGTTTCTCATTATTGTCTTGCAATTTTTAGCGATTATTTCCGATGTTTTGATTCTATCTAAAACTGATTTATTAGCTTGTTTTATTAGTGATATTTTCACTTTACTCCTTTAGTTTTAGTTCGAAATTTACATATAAAAGCCTGTACACTATTTAGAAATACCAGCTCATTATCCTGCTCTCCTAGTTGTATGATCATTTGTGATCTAAATTCTATTGCGATATTCAGTTTTATCACTCGTCTTCATTCTAGCTTCACCATAAATCTCGCACTTTTGTCTTAAATCTTGTTGCTATCGCCTTCGCCTTGTAATTGTTTGGGTTTCACTCAAACAATTAGGCATTCGACTGAGGACCTCTATCGACCCTCGCGCTTCCGTTTGATTATCAGTGAAAGATTCGCAGATAATCTCGCCTTTATCGCACACTTTACACCACCTCTAGTCGGTCTTTCAGACCTAGTGGTTGTTGTTCAAACTTTCTCGGACGCCCTTGCACTGACAATATTCCTTTTGTATCAGCTATAGGCATATAGCAAACTTCTTGGCTGCCACTAGGTTATACATATCACTGCGCGAGCACTAGCAGAAGTCTTGGAACAATCCTTGGCAACATGCCTGGATTTTCCATAATAGAGGCAAAGGCCTTCCTTTATGCGTCATTCGCGTTCATCGTTGGTCAAGTTACTGTTCTTGCCGAGTTTACCAGCAAGTTCAGTCTTGGCCTTGTCTTTGGAAGAGGAGGAGGAGGAATTGGAGGGTTTAGAGAAATTGCCAGAGAATTGCTTATCAGAGTCCTTCTTCGAGGAGTCCTTTGAGGACTGCTTTGATGAAGTAGCACGAGCCTCTTGATTTGCTTCTTCCTTTATCATTGTAATACAGACTTTCGTTTCTTTCACTTTTCATCTCTAAGTACTTATCTTATCTTATCTCGGTACATAGTTATACCTCGGCCGGCATAGGATTATGGATACACCGGACACATGATTAGGGCATAGGGCATTACCTTCCTTATTTAACTCGACTAGATACTCCTGTATTAGCCAGAGTTAGAATTCTAAGTCATCACCCCTCTTGATCACTCCTTCAGTGCTCCTTCATTCTCTATGCCTGATCACCATTCTGCACGTCGTACAAGAGACGGCATAACATTATTCTAACTCTCACCACTCTCGTTATCCATTCTCCCTCTCTCTCTCCTCCCCTTTCTCGACATGTCTTATCTACAGAGCGTCACTATCGCTCCCGAGCTCGAGCTTAACCGTCGTCCATTTGAGGAAACTGAATTAATCCCAAATAGGAAGGTTACCGCATGGCCACAGATGATAGTACGGCCCGGTATCAATCACATCACGTGGCAAATTGCCCTTCTGTTGGAATACCTATTTTTTGGTCATCTTTACACCCTGAAACTGTCAATACATTGCACAATCAAATAGACACCACGAACCACAGAAGAAAGCCCCCTCGAAACGATCCCTGATCAACACATGATGATGCACAACGACGAAGATTCTGATGAAGAAACCAGGGTCGACCCTGAAGAGAACGACCCTGAAGAAGCAGAACCTTTTCAGCCCTAGTATGAAACACCAGAAGAAAATGCCCCCCCATCAGAAGAACCTATTAATCCTGACGTACCTTTTACCAGGATCACAGAAGAAAACTTTAACCCTGAGGACACCATCACCGGTATCGCCTAGACAGGCGCCGAGAATTATGCAACAGTCCGAAACGTATCCCTGGCAACAATGCAAGATGATGGACGCCACATCGCTATAGAAATTTCCTTATCCGAATTCTATACATGCCACCAACGCTTCCCTGCAACTTCTAGTTACACCGAATGGAGACAGATGCGAGATAAATGGCGAGAAGCAAGAAACGCCCTCAATCTCAATTGTCTTGATGAAGAATGCGCAGCAATATGGGCGGCCAAACCTATTCCCCGAATGCCGTTTTCCACCGATAAAACACACAGATTGGTCAGTGTCACAAATGTTTCTTACCCCAATGTCCTTTTCCGAGAATATCGTCCCAACCCGGCTACACTTCTCACCTGTTGGCCCAATCTCCCCATAATCGGACCCCGAGGTGATCGCATCATTATGTCATACGAACACCCCACATGGTCACAAGATCCCGGAACAGAATGCATGCATGAAGGAGACCTCACCATCATAACAACAATTACCCGACTCCGAAAGGTGATATCAGCCGGTATCATTTTGACAAAGAACAATATCAGGCAACACCCGGACTGGACCGAATCATGGGACTTTGAAGCTCAACCGAGATGTTACATAATACATGGACAACATATATATACAGTACATCCCCAACTTTTGTAGACCATCCCCCATCGCTACTCTTCTCTCTCCTACTAGACTTCGCACCGCAGTCGCGCCTTTATCCTTGACAATAGTAAGATCCCTTTAGAACCTCGTGTACCCTATTGACAGTACCAGTGCAATCTACTGCTACCCTTGCATCTCCAGCCCTCCTCATCAGCAACCCCCGCCAATCCAAGTATTACCACCGACTGATCCCCACCACCATCGCCGCTCCAGTACGACTTGCCATTTGGCCTTACCAAGGAGACCAACAACCTCTCCTCAAGGTCAAAGACAACTTCATCAAGATTGAAGACGCTGCGGAGAGTGTGATCATCACTCACCCAACTCCCCAGCAAGAAGCGAGCACAGTACGAACGGTCGATTGGCAGTACAATCAGCCACCTCGATCGAAAAGAAGATCAGTTTATCAGGCTTTGGATTGGGTGAGAGCGCTGCAGAGAGATCGAAAACCGAGGCGGCCAACCCCGGATCTTACCGCCACCACCAGGCGACTAGCCGCAGAGAGAAGAAGTAGGAATAGACGTGAAAAGACGTTGGTAGAAAGAGAACTTGGTATCCTTCCCTTCGTCACTACAAATACTGTACCCTTGCATCTTCGACCGAGGAAGAACGTTTCTTACAAATACTAGACACTTTTCATTGTGGATCCCTCACAATTTGCACCCCTCACTCAAGAACAGGCTCAAGGAATAGGAACCAATTTATTTTCAGCCAGAACACCTTTTGCAGACCCACTCTATACAGAACCGCATTCCAACGGAATCGTTTGGATTCGGAATATCGCACCCAAGGTACAAGTCAGAGGAAACCTGCATCGAGTTATTAACTCCGCACTTGGAGAAAACCTATCCAGATCTAACACACCACTAGTTCAAGACCTTATTGCTCTCATCGATCGGTCGGACAACGTCAACGCCGCTCTACGAGACTTAGCCTCTCAAGGAAGCATTCGCGCCACACAAGCCTTACTGGCGAAACCCACCTTGCAGTTAGGAAATCGACTCTATCACTCTCCATCTCGTCTACGCATCAGCGCTCGTCGACAAATAGACTTATCTATACCATCGCAGACTACTCCTAGTCAACCACTAGCTGACTTCTGGAATCAATTTAAGACCAAAACTCCACTCCCTGACTGGGTATCTGACGTGTTACCCAACGTACCCTCACCAACCGATCCACGTGCAGTCCTTTCTATTGGTCGAAATACTCTGGCACAAGGACTTGATGCACACAGTCAGACAAACTCCCCTACATACATTGCCGCTCTCCGATCTTTAGCAAAGAAAGGAAGCAAAAACTCCTTGTCCGCCTTAGGGAAATATAGCAAAAACAGACTTGCTATCCCAGGCTCCTCTATCTTACAAACAGTTAGTGGCACACCGCCACCTCAATCACCACCCCCTGTAGTTAACGTTCCACCCCCTCCACCACCTCCACTCCCACCGCCTCCTCTAGTTGCACTGGTGGTGGCAGCGCCTCGTCCGCCATCCCCCCCGTCACTACTATCACAGCCAAAACCGCCAATACCCCCACCACTGCCCGTACCTGGACATTTCCCAGTACCTAAACCTAAAACACCAGAGGCCACAAGAGGCGACGCCGTCAGTCAATTGCTGGCAGCAATTTCAAGGAGGAGGAGAACAACACCCCCAAAAGAAAACTTTGATCCTACTATAGTACCAGATGCAAGAGCTCCCGGCACCTCTTCAACAAACGCACCCCCTGCCCCAAGACTAAAACCCATCGATAAAGGAAAAGCTCCTGTTAGACCCCCAAGAGTTCCAACACCAGCACCCGGTCCACCCCAATCTAAATTACCACCTCCGGTTATACAGAAACAATCCAGTTGGACATCCCCTAAATTGGATTCAGACAACGGAATCCCAGACATTAAAGGACTTAAAAAGACCCTACACCAACACCTAGGATTTTCTGGTAAAACCCCATCTCCAAAACTGACACCAGCCCCCCAAAAGAAACTACCACCACCAACACATGTCTTTAAAAACCCTAAAAGGCCTTCAACTCCCATTATTTCCACTCCACAATCCATCGTCCCATTCTATATCGACACTCCAGTCCAAACACCGTCACCTATCTGACCCTCACAGATCCCTATCCAACAACCTCAACCCGTCATGACAACTCACCTACAAACACAAACTGTCCAAACCCCTGTTAACCCAAATCATCAGTTTGTAAGACCACGAGTTAACATTACCCCACGAGGCTACAGGCACTGGACACCAAGTGGTCAGGAATATCCACTACCGGCACACGGACAATACGATATCGGAAACTTCTCTCCTAATGGACATCACATCCAGTCTCCAATGGGAAATTGGACCACACCTGAGTGGCTAGCACCCTCTGGTTTACCAATCTCAACTCCCTTCGCACATGGTCAACAACCCATAGTACAAACTTCACAATGGATACCTCAACAACAAGGTGCAACTAATCCTAACCCACAATCTGGAGGAGGACCTCAAGGTCCACAAGGCCCTCCTGGTCAACCAATAGCACCACAAGTCATATCGGCACAAAGAGGCCCTAAGTTTGAATTACCGGCAATTTATAATGGCGAAGGCAATAAATTCATCGACTGGCTCCATGACTGCAACATCCATATGGAAGGGAACAGACATTTATTCACGACGGACGATCGAAAAATCTTATGGATTTTATCAAGAATGGGAGGAGTCGCTTGAGTATGGGCCGCAACGATCATGCAAGACACTAAATGATTAGGTCAATATAACTATGATCACGGAATCAGCCCTACCAACGACTCTGAATATGGCACCTGGGAAGCCTTTCAAGAAAACCTGTGGACTAGATTCCGCGACCTACTCCTTAAGAGACGCGCTCAAAGGATCGTCGCAACGTTCACACAAGGGAACATGACAGCGGTAGAATATTTCAACTATCTCGAATTATGGTTGAAACTGGCAGACTTTGAACCTAACCAGTTCAATACCTTCTTAATCGGCTATTTGGAACTTAATTTAAACCTGGACCTTTGGAACGACATCATTAGGACTCACGGTCGAGTACCTAACACATATCAGGAAGCACGACAATAGGCTCTGCAGGCAGATGAAGTACAACAACATATGTGATCGGTAGGATGATCAAATACTCATTCACGACATCTGGTACAACATCAACGGTCAGATCGCGATGGAACTCAACACCTACAACAATTAACTTGCCAAGGGAACAATCAGAGAAACACTGGACAAAGTGCTTTCGTTCCACCCACTACGAGTCGAGACCTCACACAACCGGTACCCACTTTCACTACAGGCACAGGCACGACATATGGAGGATCAGGACAACCCATGGAAATAGGAAGAAGACAGCAGAATCGTAAAGGACCCTGTCACTTCTGCGGCAAAATGGGACATTACGCAAATGAGTGCAGGTCACGACTAAACACACGAAATCCTCAGAGTAATCAACAACAGAATGCCTCGGCAAACTCACAACCAACAAGGCCGAGAGGAACTTCAAATAGAGGCCGCGGCAGAGGACGATCTAATCCCTCTCGAGGAAGACCTAGCAATAATTTTCAATATGCCCCTCGTCCTAATCCGATGAATCAAAACTGCCGACAAGCGTGAATCGAACCGGATTCAGGAGACAATCAACGTGATCAAAGATCACAAATTTGCAGTATGTTTGAATGTATGGATGGTGCCACCTAACTAGACCTCGTATCAGACTTGGCAAAAGCCCTAGGACAGTGAGATTTGGGAACCCCATTGTCCGAACAGTCTCTCCCACCAAGATACGACGGAAAATAGACGATCCCTTTCAACTAGACGTTAAAGGAACTATCACAAGGATGGACACCGGAGAAAGTTTTACTGCCAAAGGACTTGTTGACTCTGGAGCCACAGGTTCTACATTAAACATAGATTTCGTTGACCGATACAAGATTCTACTCCAAAAACTAACTCAGACCATTCTAGTCACCAATGCGGATGGAACCAAGAATTCGGCAGGACCGATCACTCATCAGGCAGTACTACTCCTACAAATCGGAGATCATAACGAATGAAAAGCCTTTAGCATTTCGAAACTTAGTGAACATGACTTCTATTTGGGCTATGACTGGCTCATAGACTACAACCCCACTATGGATTGGGCTAACCACACCCTTTCCTTCAACCGCTGCCCCAAATCATGTTTATCCTCCAATTCCCTTCAAAACACCATTTACAGAAGTCTCAAGACAGACTCCCTTTCACTAACCATACGATCAACCACAATACCAATGCCACCCATGCCAAAACAAGAGAAACCTTGGACAGAATTAGTCCCCAGGGAATATCACAAATTTAAAGATGTCTTTACCAAAGAAAAGTTCGATGAACTTCCACCACGACGGCCATGGGACCACACAATCAATCTGAAACCGGAATTGACCAATCCGGAAATACGAGGGAAGGTCTACCCTATAGATAGGGACAAAGAGGGTGAACTGTGTGCCTTCTTAGATGAAAACCTGGAGACTGGCCGAATCCGCCACTCCAATTCTCCTTTTGCATCCTCATTTTTCTTTATCAAGAAAAAGGATGGTAAACTTCGACCAGTTCAAGACTACCACATTCTCAACTCAATGACAATACCAGACCGTTACCCCCTACCATGAATACAGGATATCGTGAACCAACTTGCAGGATCTTAGCTTTTCACCAAGTTAGACATCCGCTGGGGATACAACAACGTCAGAATGTGAGAAGGTGACGAACACAAGGCAGCATTTGTTACCAAATTCGGTCTATTCGAACCAACGGTTATGTTCTTTGGACTTTGCAATTCACCCGCTACATTCCAACAAATGATGAATGATATCTTCGACGACATGATACGTGCAGGTGACGTCATCATATACATCGACGACATACTTATCCATTCGATTGACAACATCCAAATACACTCCAAGAAAGTCTACAAAGTATTACAGCGTTTAAGGAGTAATCACTTATTCCTGAAACCCGAAAAATGTGACTTTCACAAGACTAAAGTCGAATACTTGGGACGCATTATTAGTGGAGGACAAGTCTCAATGGATCCACACAAAGTCGATGCGGTAGCAAAATGGCCAATCCCCATGAACAAAACCAAACTACAACAATTCTTGGGATTTGTCAATTACTATCGACGATTCATCAAAGATCATTCACGAATTGCTAAACCACTATATGAACTAACTGGCAAGAATAATTGGAACTGGACGGAAGAACAAACGAAGGCATTTAATATGCTTTGTAACGAAATTCAAACAGGCAGAGCACAGTCCTTACCTAATGACAAGGACCCTCTGCAAATACATTCAGACGCTTCACTCAGTGGAAGCGGAGCCACCTTGGAACAACGACAAGACGACGTCTGGCGACCCATCACTTTTACTTCCAAACTATTCACAGCTGCGGAACGCAATTATACAGTATCCGATAAAGAATTACTGGCTATCATACATGCTCTCAAAGAATGGAGAAGCATTATCTTATCTTGTCCTCACGAAGTCGAAATCTGGACAGACAATTCCACCATAACCTTCTTCAAGGAACCACAAAACCTCAGTTACTGCCACGCTAGATGGGCGATGATCCTCAGCGAATTCAATTTCACCATTCACTATATTAAGGGATCTCGCAACAATGCCACAGATGCTCTATCAAGAAAAGACAATTCCACCGAGGCAGTGCTCGACAATAAACAAATAACGCTGATACCTCCGAATTGATTCTTCGAAGGACCTAAAGAGGCTAAACTAAGGGTCCTACATAACAACAACTCGGACACATTCCAAGTGAAACTACTGTCCAATGATGCCATCACTCCCTCGCAAGGATCTGCCCAAGCGGCAGGATATGATTTATATGCCATCCGAGACGATGTCATACTTGCCCAGGATAGAAAACTCATCCCTATTGGAATCGCGATCTCACTACCTCCCAACACCTATGGAAGAATCGTACCTCGATCAGGATTAGCTCTCAAACATAGAATTATAGTAGGAGCAGGCGTAATTGATGCCGATTATCAAGGCAAACTTCAAATTTTACTCTTCAATAGAGGAGATCGAGAGTTTTCATTCAAGAAAGGTGACAGGATCGCTCAACTCATCATAGAACGTATCGCACAACCACAAATTGTGGTAACACAGTCCTTAACAGACACAACCAGAGGAACACAAGGATTTGGCTCAACAGACACAACAATTCGATCCTCAAATACCCCCATACACGTTGATAACAAACACCACGAATCTATACAAAAGATAATAAACAATCACCACGATGCACCCACTGCCGGACATCCTGGAATTAAAGGCACTCTCGAACTAATCAAAAGAAACTATCGCTGGACAAACATGGAAGAAGATGTCACCAAATATGTTCAAGGATGCTCAAGGTGTCAACAAACAAAGATCGATCACTCCAAAAGACAAGCACCACTCGTACCAATTACAACACCGTCGATACCATGGAAAACCATATCGGTAGACCTAATTGGACCGCTACCCGATAGCCAAGGGTTTGACATGATCATCGTAATCATTGACTACTACACCAAAATGAAAATCCTGAGACCAACCACTTCCACTATCACAGCAAAAGGAGTCGCCATCATATTCTTCACCTTTGTCTTTTGTAGATTCGGTATACCATCCAAAGTTATTAGCGATCGAGGACCACAATTCGTGTCACAATTCATGAAGGCATTATACTCCCTACTCAAAATCCAAGAAGCATCTAGCACAGCGTATCACCCACAAACCAATGGACAAACTGAACGCGCTAATCAAGAAGTGGAACAATACTTACGAATTTTCACCAACTTCCACCAAAATGATTGGGCCCAGTGGTTACCCATCGCGGAATTCGCAATTAATAACCAATACCACAATGCTATAAAAACCACTCCTTTTAGGATGATGTATAGAGGAGACCCTTCTTTTGCCACAGAAAATCCCCTTCCAATTACCAACAACCAATCTGCCACCGATTTCGTTCAAGGGATGGAATATGCATACACTAATGCTGCAATTTCACTGGCCAAATCGCAGGAAATAATGAAACAATACTACGATCGTACCAGAGGTGTTTCTAGAAACTATCAGAAAGGAGATAAAGTATGGCTAGAAGGCCGTAATATCAAGTCACAAAGACCAACGCCAAAACTCGAAGATCGTCGATACGGTCCGTTCGAAGTCCTTGAACCAATAGGAAGTTCAAGTTACCGTCTCAAACTACCCACCTCTTGGAAAATATACGATGTATTCAATGAAGTGCTACTACTCCCCTACCATGAACCTACATTCCCTATCCAAACTGCACCTCCCCCACCAAACCCTATCGATGTCGAAGGACAAGTAGAATATGAGGTCGAATTCATTAGGAATAGCAGGAAAAGAAGAAATCGTTTAGAATATCTTGTTCATTAGAAAGGATACCCCTCGGAAGACGATACATGAGAACCACGTTCCAACTTAATGAATGCCCTAGAGGCCATCAACGAATTCCACGACTCACATCCAGGAGCTAAAAGGTGAATCTTTGGGACAAAGATTATATAGCCCGGGATAATGTAATACGGACTTTCGTTTCTTTCACTTTTCATCTCTAAGTACTTATCTTATCTTATCTTGGTACATAGTTATACCTCGGCCAGCATAGGATTATGGATACACCGGACACATAATTAGGGCATAGGGCATTACCTTCCTTATTTAACTCGACTAGATACTCCTGTATTAGCCAGAGTTAGAATTCTAAGTCATCACCCCTCTTGATCACTCCTTCAGTGCTCCTTCATTCTCTACACCTGATCACCGTTCTGCATGTCGTACAAGAGATGGCATAACAATCATCCAACAGATATCGTCAGCATCTTGTGCTTTTAGATGGAGGACCAGAAGTGTAGTGAGTTTACCACCTTGCAGAACTTCTATCTGGAGATAGAGCAGAAGTCCTTGGTAATAGTGTGCGGTGAGAGCTGACTCATTCCAGTCAACTTGCGACGCTAACTTCCAGAACTCGATATTGTACTTTACTATGTGAGAGTTCTCTTTTATTGATATTTCTGTGAGGGCCTTCTCAGCATCTCCGATGGGATCATGAGGACCAAAATTTACTTCAAGCTCACTAATAAAAGCTTGGAAGTCCCACATCCAGTGAGCAGAGTTGGACTGATCCATGAGTCCCAGCTCGAACCAACTGAGTGTAGAGCCTTTTAAGTAGGAGATGTAGAAAAGAATTTTCTTTTCATCGGAGGTGAAGACCTTGGGTCAGTCACAAAAATGGAGGTTACATGAGACTAGAAAGTCCCGGAGTTTCCAAGGGTCAGATCCGTCAAAAGTGTCAGGATCCCTGACCTTGACTCTAGCATCCTTTGAGTCAGAAGTTTTACCGATTTTCTTGATGCTATGTGATAGCTAGTAGAGAGTGCTAGCCAACTGAGTGTTTTAATCGTGAGAATCATTAGAGTCCTTGGAATCATTGAAATCTGAGTTATCTGAACCAAGATCACTAGGAGGAGGATCTAAGTTGGCAGGAATATTGGGAGGGTTTGAAGGGTGTTTTGTTATGCACTCTCTATACAACTGCTGAAGAGAGTTGATCAGACTATCAGACAGGAGGGGGAGCTTAGAGACTAAGATTTAGAGAGGGTAAAACTTAGGATTCTGACTCTGAGGTACTAGCTATACTGTACAGGGTTTATATACACGTGACTATGCCCTTGGCCCTAATGACTAAGCTATCGGTAACAAATGTGGGTTAGGAGTATCGGTGGGCCTTGGCCAGCATCAGGTTAAGACTATTCCTAGATAAGATAAGATATCTACCTACTGTCTGATGTAAAGAATATGACAAAAGAAAAGGAAAAAATGGTCGTATCTGAGCATAGCATTACATTATCCTGGACAAAAATGATTTTTGTCCCGAAAATCTATCATGGGGCGGCAGGATGATTGTGATGAAATTTTTTAATGAGAGCAGGGGCATTACTGAGATGTGATTTGGGTTCCCATGTATCTTCTTCATCTGGGTATCCTTTCTAGTGTACCAGATATTTGATTCTGTTGAGGTATTTGCGACTGTTTCGAATCGATTCTACTTTGTATTCTGGTTCTCCTTGCACTTCTATTGGTTCCGGTGGTAAGGGTTTTGTCTGTGATGGCAACGTCAGATCGCAGTATGGTGTTATCAAAACTTTGTTGAAGACAGGATGAATTTTCCATGTTGGTGGTAAATGTAATTGATCCATAGATCGTCCTACTTTTTCTAAAACTTCGAATAGGCCATGTCATTTGTCTGCGAACTTCTTCATTAGCTATAATGTGGTAATGTTTTTACCATCTAACCAAACCTTATCGCCAGGTTGGTATTCTATTGACTGATCCTTTGTCCTGTTGTAGTACTTTTTTATCATTTCTGCAGCTTGCGCTAGTGCGTCTTTTGTGACTTGTCGGGCTTCTGACATCCTTGATAGAAAATCGAGTATAGCAGGATTGTTTGATACTGGAGGTGCATTAGGTAGGGTTGGATGATTTGGATGGAACCCATGTATAAGGAAAAAGGGGGAGTTTTTTGTGGAGGAGTATATGTGGTCATTGAGTGAGTATTCGGCTATGTCGATCCAATTATACCAGTCAGATTAATGGTAGTTGTAGTATTTGTTTGACTTCTATGTTAGCTCGTTCGGTTTGACTGTCCGTTTGAGGATGATAAGTGGTACTCGCTGCTAGATTGATACCTAGCAGTTTATATAACTCCTTCATGAACTAAGAGATGAATTGGGGACCTCAATCTGAGATTACCTTGGAAGGTATTCCAAATCGGACAAATACTTTGGTGCGGTATAGAAGAGTGATGCCCATGGAGGTAACATGTGTGGTCGTTGGAATAAGAATTTTCATTTTGGTGAGGTAGTTAACTACTATGAGGATGGTGTTGTGTCCTTTCGAGTTGGGTAATAGTCCTATGAGATCGATGGATATGATTTGCCAGGGTCGTTCAGCTTCCAATATGGGCTTTAGTGGAGCATGTCGTTTGGAGTGGTCGACCTTGGTTTGTTGGCATCGAGTGCAACCATTAACGTAGGCTGTGACATCTTGTGTGATGTTCTTCCAGGTGTAGTTTCTTTGAATTTTCTCAAGGGTAGCTTTGATTCCTAGATGACCAGCAGTGGGGATGTCGTGAGCAGCTTGAATGATTCGTTCTATACCAGATTTGTCTTTTGGATTGATGTGAAGAGGGGAGTGTTTTTGGATGCGCAGTTTATCCTCATGCAGCTTGTGGTCTGAAAAAAGCTGTGGAGGTAAGAGAGTGACTTGTTTGTTGTCATTCACCGTTACTGAAGTGTCATGCTGCCTGGATAATCCATCGGCTGCAGCATTAGCTTTTCCTTTGACATAATGGATAGAGATATTGAAATTAGAGAGGGTTATAGCCCATCTCGCATGTTGATCTGATAAGTCTTGTGGTCTCTTGAAGAATGTGATGGAGGAGTTGTCGGTCCATACTTCAGTGCATTCTTTTGAAGAGAGTATTAGATATCGCCATTCTTTCAAGGCGTGTATGATAGCTAGTAGTTCTCGATCTGCGACGGGGTAATTGCGCTCAGCTTGATTAAATGTCTTAGAGGTGAAGGTAATTAGAGCCCATTTATTGTCTTGGAGTTGTTCTAATACCGCTCCTGATCCTACTAGTGATGTGTCAGAAAATATTTGATATTGTCCAGTGTCGTTGGGTAAGGCAAGTGCTTGCGCCGAAGAGAGATGATAACATAAGCCTTCAAAGGTGTTATCTTGCATGTCCATCCATTTCCAGGGATTATTTCCTACTAGGTCGTTAAGGGGTTTAGTGAGTGTGGAGTATCCTTCAATGAATTGTCGGTAGTAATTGGTGAAACCAAGAAACTGTTGTAGTTCATGTTTGTTCGTTGGTTTTGGCCATTTCTTCACGGCTGTGACTTTGACCAGGTCCATCTTCGTCTGTCCTTGAGAGACAATTCGTCCTAAGTATTTGACTTCTTTCTTGTGGAATTTGCATTTTTCTGGTTTGAGAAATAGTCAGTGGTGTCTTAATACTTGGAGGACTGCTTTGACTTTGTCAATATAGTGTGAGAGCGAAGCAGGAGTGTGGATGAGGATGTCATCGATGTAAACGATCATAGATCCTTCATTGATCAGCAGTTTGAATATGGCATTCATCATTTGTTGAAAGGTAGCAGGAGAGTTGCATAAACCGAAAAACATGACTGTAGGTTTGAAGAGACCAAATTCCGTGATAAAGGTGGCTTTCCATTCATCGCCTTGTCATATGCGAATATTGTTATATCCCCATCGGATATCTAGCTTGGTAAACCATCAAGATTTAGTGAGTCTAGAAACTATATTGGTGATACATGGGATGGGGTATTTGTCAGGAATGGTCATAGCATTTAGTTGTCGATAATTCTGGACAGGTCATAGTTTTCCGTCCTTTTTCTTGATAAAGAAGAAAGAGGATGCGATGGGCGAATTCAATTTACATATTCTTCCAGTGTAGAGATTTTCATCTAGGAACTTGCGTAGTTCATCTCATTTGTTGCTGTCCAAGAGATATACCTTTCCATTAACCCTATGGATCTTGTCTTTCTCCAATT
Organism: Sarcodon sp. MG97; assembly: GCA_003313065.1. Classification (NCBI taxonomy): domain Eukaryota; kingdom Fungi; phylum Basidiomycota; class Agaricomycetes; order Thelephorales; family Thelephoraceae; genus Sarcodon; species Sarcodon sp. MG97. The sequence continues at coordinate 14,091 of QGOD01000774.1, read as the reverse complement.
CTATCACGTGATCCCATTGCCAAAATGGAGGCAGTGTGTCAAATTCTTTCTTTGTGAAAACGTCGGCATATGTATGATATTCGTTGGGGATCAGCTCTTTCCAATCTTTCTCCTTCTCTTTATTCTTTTCTTCTGCGATCGCGAGTTCTATGGAGATGTTCGTCTGGGGGGGTAGGAAAGATCTTAGTGATAGAGATAAAGGTCTTGCCTTTAGAGCATGGTAGACTGTATATTCTATCAAGGATTGTTTTCCGCATTCTTCTGGACATCGATTAAAGATAAGGGAGTGATTTTTCCAATCTGTAGTAGGATTGTGTTCGGTGAGCCAGTCGTATCTGAGGTAAAAATCATGGTCCTTGAGACTGGATATAATGAATGATCGACATTCGAGGTGGTCTCCTATCTGTAGTAGGACTACAACAGAGTGTGTAATTGGTCCATGTGTATTATCTGTTCTGTCTGCGTTGGTTACTCTAATCTGGTTAGGTAGTCATTGACGGGGTATGCGGTGTTTGTCTACAAAGGTGGCTGAAATAGTGGATCCTGTTGCGCCAGAATCTAGAAGTCCTTTTGCTTCCAAAGTGGTACTATTGTCAATGCGTGTGATGAGAGCTGCAATGTCAAATTGCATTGGGTTGTTCATCCTGCGAAGTTTGGTGTGGGGAGGATCCTTGTGACAATAAGCTTCCCCTATGCCTACTGCCACATCATATTTGCTAAATCAGCAGCAAGCTCGAACTTATCATTGCCATCTAGGCTCTGAAATATTGAGCGAATCTGTGCTCTTGGAGATGGCATGTTATTGCGCCTTGTACTTGGCCCATGTGTAATTTGTGCACGAACCTGCTGCTGTGGGTTTGGCCTTGGTGCATATTGAAAATTATTTTGAGGTCAGCCTCATGATGGAGGGAATATACTTTCTCCTCGTCCTCGTCCACGGTGTATGCCTCTTTGATTACTTGGGCTGCCTCTTCCTCTTCCACGACTAAAGTTTCCTCAATCCGAGGACTGGGTGTTCTGGGCACTGCTCCTGCAGTCCCGTGCAAGATGTCCTTGATGACCGCAATTGTAACAGGTAGTCGTCCTGTTCTGGCATCGTCGTCCGATTTCCATGGATTGATCTTGACCCATATACATAGTGCCCATGCCAGTGATGTATCCAGTGACGTACTGAGGAACTGTTGGGGGGATGTATATATCCCTAATCTGTGGCTGCCGGTTATGAGCAGCTCTTGATTGACTCGAATATAGGCTGTCGAAGCCATAATGTTACTATTGTTGCCTCGGTCCCTGACATTGGGATGGGCCAAAACCTCCGAGTGTTCTTTCTGATATTCTTGCAATTTTCTGGTACGCCTGATCGACTTCGATGGCTCGTTCTCTGAACGCCAGGTAAATAGTCGGTAACACTCCTCGTAGTGTCATTGCTTGTAGTATGTGAGGAGCTAATCCTCGTTTGGCTATAGTAATTAAAACCTTATCGTCATGCATGCCTGCTTGCTGAGACCATAAATCGAGGTAGTTGAAATATTGTGCCGCTGTTATGTTGCCTTGTGTTATGGTAAATAGAATGTCGATTGCCTGATGTGACTGATTTGGGTCTTTGAACCATTCTTCCAGTTTGCGTTCGAAGGTGTCCCAATCACCATAGTCCAGTAATCCGTAAGGAAGTCCTAATTGTGCTGCTTGTTGCTATTTTCCATCTGCCTAAACTTGAGCAGGTCCTGCCAGTAAAGAGAGTATTCATGTAATTTTGATATTGTCATTATAAAACTTTTCGGGGTTGCCGTCCATATAAAAATGATAAGCCATGCGCCAACTGTTGAATTTTACCGGGTCACCATGGTATGCCTCTGGAAGTTTGAATTTAGGCCCAGACAGATTGCCTGCCAGTGGACTGTGTACCGCAAGTTGGGGGGGTGGTGGTATTGGTCTGCTAGGTGGTACTGGAGGTCGTAGTATACCACCTTGTATATGTGACAAGGGGGGACCAGAGGGACCTTGTGTTTGAGGAGGTATCCAAACTTGTGGGGCTGATGAGGTCATAGCAGGAGGTAGTGGTAGTGGTGGGGGAGGGGCTGGGGTTCTAGCACATTGTGAAGCAAGATAACGTTGAACAGTATCTTGCGTAGCTTGTTGGACTAGAAGTTGATTCTCTTGTTGCTCAGCTTGTTTTAAGTGATCGTTTTGTTGATCTTTCCAAACTTGTTGTCGATGGGCCACTTGCTGGAGAGCTGGAGTTCGACGGCGTAGGTCACGATGAGAAGATTCGACTAGGGATTTTAAAGTGGGCCAACTGCCAGGAAAGTCTTTATAATCGGTTTTCTTGAAAAATGCTAAAAAATTATCAGGTGTGGCATCTGGAAAATTGGTCCAGAGATGAGGATAGAGTTCTGGGGTCTGGGCTGGCAGGGGTGGGGGATAGTGGCCTGGAGAAACTTAAAGATGGTGTCTTTGATCTAGGACGGGGTAGGACAATTCTTGATTTACCCTTATCTTGGAAGGGTCTTGGATTAGGTTCATCAGAGCTTGAGGTATCATCGACAATGGGAGGCAGAGATCTATGAGTGACAGAGGGTGGCGGTGGAGGAGGTGGAGGAGATGGTTGAGCGATGTGAGCTTGCTGTATTTGAGCTGTGACCTGTTCAATGGGAGCTTGAGCTATAGCACCAAATAGTCCTCCAATGGCAGCAAATTTGGATTTATCTAATGGTTTGGGTCTGGGTGTGTGAGTTTGGGAAGCCAGTTATGTGTCCACTGTAGATTGAAGTCGTGTTGCTAGGCTAGCGTGAAGGGATCTGAGATCGGGTTCTTTTTCTTTGGCAGCTAGTCCTGTATGCCAATCTGGGAATTCTGGGCTAGGCATAGGTTTTCTCTGACTTCCTGATGCGAGGGAGGTCCAAAAGGTTTTAAGGATGGTAGGATTTGGTGCATTCACTAACTCTGGAGGGGTCTGTGAGAGTGGTGCAGGTGTAGTAATCCTACTTTCTATATTCTGTAGTAATATGTGTACAGTGCCAAATGATAGAGTGGGAGCACGAGGAAGAACTTTATAAGGGAAGGTAATTGGGTATTTATAGACGATTTAATAGAATGCCTTGGAGAAGAATGGGAGGGGGATGCCACTATGTATTTCTATTTCTTAAATTGTATCGACAGCCAGGAGAAGATGGAAGTATATGTTGGTAGGCCCAGGGACCTAGCTCTCTATTGACAAGTGATTTTTTTATCTGGCCTGTGTGCAGTTTTTTGATCGTTCTGGCAGAACGATTTACTGCGCCTTTTGCAAGCCAGGCTCTGTAGCAGCGCTGGAACTTACTGTGAAAGGGAGTGGTGGGGCCAAAAGTGGAGATGAGAGGGCTAGAGGACACTATGCTTTTGTGAATATATTAAAAACCAAATGACAACAGGAGAGGGTTTACTATTTTTGCAATGTAGTAGAATAAAAATGGTGAGAAGATATGAGAGGAAGGCTTGATAGAGTGTTATGTGAGGAGGGAGTAAGACTCGTATGCTACTTCAATATCTAGAGGATGTAGAACATATATATGTTCATGAATGAATACGTATCTTAATGGGGTAATGTGGTGATTCCAAAAATAATGTGATGCAGGGTCATATGTCAGGATGTCTGCTACGCGATTATTAGTAGCGAATAGGGCGTCGATTAGCAGACATCGTGGGAGTATGAGATGAATGGAGCCGTCTATCATTTGTTCCGTTCCCAGACCTTGTGACCAAGTTGGATGTTCATATATATTGATCAGGGTATTGGGAGGTCCATTTACTAGGGTAGATAAGACTCCAAGTAGGGTGTCAGGAAGGGGTTGTAATGATTGTGAGAAGGTTCCTTCCCAATCCTGCAGGGGTACTCCGAGGGTTCAACAGATGATGTCTGTAAGCGGGTCGTCAACAGGGCTAATATTGATGATTGCAATCAATTCATCCCGATTAAGATTCCGATTGAGAATTTCTCGTCCTTTCTTCCATTCATCTTTTACTTCTCTCTATTGGGTCCATGTTGTTATGGTTGGGAGGTATTGGTATATTTGATGGAAGTCGGTGAGTGTGACTTTGATATATTTACAGAGTTGTTGGTAGGTACTTGCCAATCCTTCGAGGAGAGTTCTGATCTCATTCTAGGTTTCTCTACTGGTGAAATTACAAATAGATCCATCCTGGTCAGATCTGGATAGTGGGTCTGATAATTCTTCTAGGGTTGGTTCGATGTTGGTAAGTCATCTGATGATAGCGTTTTCTAGAACGTTCCAGGGCATTCTGAATGTATTAACAGGGGTCAGTTCTTGGGCAATCCAGTGCGCTTCTTGAGTGGTTGATGGCGTTTCTTGGGCGGTCTGATCGGTATTATTAGGAATTGGGGTAGGTGACTCTATTACCTCATTCGGGTTGGTGTTCTCTGATAGAACTTCTTCTGCCCATTCAATTCGGATTCGAAAGTGGATGTTAACTGTCCACATGATTGTTGCTATGATGATCATCCATTGTATTCTGAAGTTAACTGTTGTGATGGTGGGCGTTATGGTGACCAATATGCTGGGCACCATTGTCGTTATGTGCTCATGATCTGCTCCTCCGTCTCTTGTCATTGAGAGGGATGGGCGAAGAAGAACACACTTGAATTGGGCCATAGTACGATTTTTAGAAAATGAGGGAGATGGGAGAAAAAAGGAGTGAGAGTCAGAATAATATTATGCGCTCTCTATACAACTGCTGAAGACAGTTGATCAGACTATCGGACAGGAGGGGGAGCTTAGAGACTAAGATTTAGAGAGGGTAAAACTTAGGATTCTAACTCTGAGGTACTAGCTATGCTGTACAGGGTTTATATATACGTGACTATGCCCTTGGCCCTAATGACTAAGCTATCGGTAACAAATGTGGGTCAGGAGTATTGGTGGGCCTCAGCCGGTATTGGGTTAAGACTATTCCTAGATAAGATAAGATATCTACCTACTGTCTGATATAAAGAATATGACAAAAGAAAAGGAAAAAATGGTCATATCTAAGCATAGCATTATATGTTTGCTAGGAGGCTCAGAACCACGAGGATGATGCGAAGATAGAATTGGAGGAGTTGGATCCTTTAGAGCATTCTCTTCATATTCCAGTGGTGTGTGCCTCGCTGCAGGTCCTGAAGGAAGTTTGGGGGGATCCGAAACTTTCTGGATGCGAGCTCCCAAGTTCATACTAATAGAATCATTAGTACCCAAATTCCCAAAGATGTTAGATGGGCAAGAAGAAACTCCAAACATAGAGGCTACTCGAGCGGGGCCCACGGAGGAATGACGGATCACTCTCAACGTGTTCTGCTTGGCCTTGGATCGAGTGCGAGTCATAGAGTATAGGATTGGGGGATGGTCAAGAGAGTATGTGTGAGAAAATGAGATGAGAGAAGTGCGAGTTCGAATATACTGTTAAAGACTGAATCTCTAATACAGAAGGAACTCCGAAGGAATTCCTTTACGAGCGGAACTTGGCTTCAGCTTATAAGAAGCTACACCCTTTACCATATCTCGTTGTTCTGATTTCAAGACACAATTAGGATAGTATGGAACTCCAAGGAGTTGTCACACTTAGAGGAACGAGGGAAGAGCAGAGACGAGTCTAAGTCGATATTCAAACTGGAGAATACAAGCAGTTGTAACTATGTTTATATACTCGGAGTCTAGAGTAAGCTAGGACTAATCAGTAATGTAAAACCAGTGCATACTACAAGACAGTGTAAAACAATAATACAAAGATAGGGGAGATGTAAAGGAGTTCCGATGGGAAGGACAGTGCATAGATGGTAACTTAAACTAATTAGACTGGAATAGTAAATAAGGAACTGAACGTGAATGAAGAGATAGTAATAAATACAATACTGGAGGTCCAAACGGAATCCTGACGGACTTGGAATGAGATCTTGACACCATTTTCACACTTTGAGAATGTGAAGGTCATCATGTTTTGCATAGTTGGATTGAGGAATAAGGAAATAAGAATCTTTAGGAGAGGAAATATTCTCCTCACTGAGATCTAAAGTCAGGGCAAATATATCATGAGAGTATTGGGGGGGGAGGAATAGGAATTGGGTTAATTTGGTGGATAAAGCTATGGAGCTTATCTATCCAATCTTCAAACTCTTCTTCTGCATTTTTATCGCAAATGTCGTCAGGCTGTCAAGATTATCGAGATAGTCTATCAGGTCTATGATGTATACCTAGGATGTAAAATGGACTTTCATTTTTATTTTCTTTTATCTCTAAGTGCTTATCTTATCTTATCTCGGTATATAGTTGTACCTCGGCTGGTATAGGATCATAGATAATCTATCCATATGATCAGGGCATAGTGCATTTCTTTCCTTATTTAGCTTGACTAGGTACTCCTATATTAGCTAGAGTTAGAATTCTAAGTTATCACACTACTCAGTGCTCCTTCATTCTCTACACTTGATTACCATTCTGCATGTTGTACAAGAGACGGCATAATATTATTCTAACTCTTACCACTCTCATTTCTATTCTCTCCCTCTTCTCTATATCAAAACATATCTTATCTAGAAAGCATCACCGTTACTCTAGACATCGAGCTCAAATGTTGTCCCTTTCAATCAACGGAAGAAACCCCAAATAGAAACATCACTACATAGCCCCAAATGATAGTATGGCCCAGTAACAATTGTGTTACATGGACTATCATATTATTACTCGAGTACCTATTTTTCAGACACCTTTATGTCCTACAATTATCACTATCTTCTATGATCAAATGGTCTAATCGAACGGAAGAAGAAGGTCCCCTGGAAACTATCCCACATCAACACATGGTATCAGTTGATAATCCTGATAACAGCTCCAATGATGAAACCTGAGTTGACCCTGAAGAACCCTGGTATCATGAACCAGATGAAGAAATCATTGTCCCTGACAACAATCTCATTGTTAATCACACCATTATGGAACCAATTATCCCCAACTTGGAAGAAGGCATTAACTCTGAGGACACAATAACTGGCATCATATGGCTAGATCATGAAACCTATGCCACCATCAGAAACGTTGATATATCCAACCCACTAGCAACTCAGGAGATAGCAATATGCCTTGAGTTGATACAATGAGTCTAATATAGTGTGTGAGGTGATTCTAAAGATACACTAATAACAACCAAGGATTCCGCAATGAAGGAATGGGAAATGCGAAGTGTGAAATAGAAGTGCGAAATAAAACAGAAGAGGTGCGAAATGTGAAGAGGTGCGAAATAAGATAGAAGAAATGTGAAACATGAAGGGGTGTAAACTAGTAAAGGCTGGTGATGAGAATAGTAGAAACTCAGTATACAACACTGAGAGACTATGGTGACCTGGAGTCCAAAAATGCAATGAGGTGTGAGATAGTTCAAGCGAGCGTGAGATAATAGGGCGATAGGCAAAGGTGATAGATGATAGACAACAAGGACAAGAACGCACGATACTAAATCATAATACTAAAGTAATAGGATTCGAATTGAAAGTGAGAGGTGAACTGATTTGTTATTGTTATAAATTTTTGTACATGTTTTTATATTTAAAAATTGCACTAAACTACTTTGAAATGGTGCTAACAATTTTCTACGTATAGGGGCATCACAGAGCACATCAGAGAGTAACTAGTTAGAAGGAGAGTATAGGTGGCATACTACAATACTTGCGAAAAGTTGAGAATTAGAAATAATGTCCTAATACAGAAGGTGTAGTGATTGTGGGAAGCGAAGAACCTTTTGAATTACCATAAAAGGCAATTGATGGGATGGAATTTTACGAACAATGAGATAGGGTAAAAGGCTGTGAAATGATGAAAAATACTATGAAACATGATTTAAGGTTGAAAGAGTGGCTGTTAGGGGTGATTGAAAGGATGGGAAGGTATGCAAAATCGATAGAAAGGGGTTTCAAAGTTTGCAAGTCTTTTGATTGAATTAGGCCAAAAGGGATTGAACAATACAAAATGTTCACGGTTGCGAAATTTAGGGAGTTTTGCCATTGTGTCCTTTCTCAGGCCTAAGTGACTTTGCATGATTTTGCACTGTGAATGGGCGATTCAGAGGCTAGACTCACTGATGGTCATATCAATGTGTCTCTGGCCTCAATAGAAGATGATGGACAGCATATTGCAATCGAAGTTTCCCTATCTGAGTTTTATACACGCTATCGCCACTTTTCTGCAACTTCTAGCTATACTAAATGGAGACAAATAAAGGATGAATAGTGAGAAGCTAGAAGGCAACTCAGCCTCAATTGTCTCAATAAGGAATGCGCAGCATTATGGCAAGCCAAATCTACTCTGTATCCCAATTCAAACAATGAAACATACAGAATGGTCAGTATTACAAATGTGTCATATTCTGATCTTCTATTTCTCAAACACCACCCAAATCTGGTTACCCTCAATACCACCTGGCCAGATCTCCCCAGGGTAGGAAGGCGAGGTGATCACATTGTCATATTATATGAATATCCCACATGGTCATAAGATCCTAGTACAGAATTCATGCATGAAGGTGACCTAACTATTATGACAACAATCACTCAACTTTGCAGGACCATTGAAGATTCCATCACTATGACCCACACTATCGCCAATCAATATCTGGAACTCTGAGAAACATGAGACTTTACAAACCATCCAAGATATTATATAATGCATAGTGAACATATATATACAGTGTATTCTTTACTTTTGTAGTAGTATCCTCTCTCCTTCTCTTCTCTCTCCTCTACTAGACTTCATACTACAGCAGTGCCTTTATTCTTATCATCAGTAAGATCTCTCTTGGACCTCATTGTTAAGGACTGGGTTTCTAATATGGAAGGAACTTCGAAGGAATTCCTATATGAGTGGAACTTGGCTTTAGCTTATAAGAAGCTACACCCTTCACCATGTCTCATTGTTCTGATTTCAAGACACAACTTAGGATAGTATAGAACTCTGAGGAGTTGTCACACTTAAAGGAATGAGGGAAGAGGAGAGATAAGTCTAAGTCAATATTCAAACTGAAGAATATAAATGGATATAGCTATAGTTTATATACTCGGAGTTTGGCTATCTACTAGAGCAGAATACTAACATGGAATAAAGGACTGACTACAGAATGCTATGTAAAGCTGTATAGATAGGGATCATAGAAGTTCTGGTGATAGAGACTATGTGGAGATAACTAACTACCAAAACTATTCTACATTAGTACAATAGGTAACTCAGAGACAGAAGAGGAAAATAGAGATGAAGTAGAAATAGAAGTCCAAGCAGAATCCTAAGGAGTTGGATCAGGATATGATAGTGCTTCTCTCTTAGCAATGAGCCCATGAGGTGCCAAAAGAATAAAGGAACCAAACATGAGCAAATATTGACCTACAGGAATCTGGATACAAATACCAGGCCAAATTTTTCTTTCTGCATTCCATAACTCTTCCGCTTACTAGCTTTATCTCTCACCTCAAGCTTACTTATCAAAAATGTCTTCTTCCTGCTCACCATCACCTATGCTTTCTGATATCAAGCATGCCATGGAGGCCACTGCTGCTACTGTGAGGACTACTATGGAGGCAAAGAAGGAACAGTATCAGAGAGAGAAGGAAGAGAAGGCAAGGAGGTTGGCTGAGAAAGAGGCAAGGAAGAAGGCACATGGAGGAGGCAGAGAAAGTGGCCACAGAGGCTGCTAGAAGGGATCAGGAGAAGGCAGAGAAGGCTGCAGAAAAGGAGAGAAGGAAGCAGAGAAGGGCAGAGAAGAGAAAGGTGGTAGAGGAGATAGAGGAGGCAGGGCCTTCAAAGAGAATGAGGAAATTGAGAGCAAAAGTGGTGGATGAGGATGACGTGGGGTCTGAGGGAGCTCAGGAAGTATCATTGGTTCTAATGGAACCACCATACCAAAGGTAAGTAATGGATTATTTATTTGTTTATCTTGGCTAATTATTTTCTCGAACTCAGATGCTCACAGATTGCTGGCACAGTCTGTGTGAAGGAGTTAAGCTATCAGAAATCTGTCTGCCAGCCTTGCTCAAAGGCAAAGATAAAGTGTGTGGCAGTGGCGCCTACTGTTCCCACCACAGTTCTGATTGAGGAACTTGCAGAGGCACTGGAGGTGGTCGCCAAGCCCATCTGGAACTTGTATTTTGTAATCCATGGGGCCTTATCCACACTGGTGAGCATTTAGAGCATCCTGGAGGAATAGCTCTATTAATAAGAGCTAGAGAAAGAGGAGTGCAAAATGATGGAGAACATGCCCATTGACCTAGGAGAGATAGATAAGGAGGTGGTGAGGCTAGAGGAGGAGTAGGAGGAGTTCCACAAGTAAATAAAGGCCAGGGGTTGCTGGGGATACTCAGTGGCTGATGGAATAGGTTGGACCCAGAAATTGGTGCCTTCAGAGGATAGGTCTGAGGAGTCCAAAGGAGGTAACTTAGAGTATTAGGAAGAGGAAGAACAAGAAGGTGAAGATAAGGAAGAATAAAAGTAAATAGACTTTTCTTTTTCTAATCTAATATAATTACTTTCTTGGTTTATAAGACAAAGTGTGAACTATAAGAACAACATAAGAGAACCATAAGGACTAAATAAAAGGGCTTTTAAATTTTCTGAATGAAGAGCAAGATTATAACTAAACTAAAACTAGTTCATAAGGGTCCAGCTTTCTGAGGATAATAAGAGTGGAAGTCTGATAGGAGTTTCTGAGCATGTTCCATTTCTGTAGCTGGTAACCAAGAGGCTTCTTTATCAGTACCTTCATAATCAGACCATCTCACTAGGTATAATAGCTTGCAATAATGTCTATTATCAATCTTAGAATCTAGGACTTTCGAGATTTTATACTCTAGATCGCTGTCAATTTTAACTGGAGGTAGCGGAGGTTGGAAATGGTTAGGAATAGTATTGGGAATTACTGGCTCGAGTTGGGAAATATAGAAAATAGGATAAATGGCCCAGAGATGTTCTAGAAGCTGGAGGGTAAAGGAGTGAGTACCTGGTCACAAAATAATGTCGAATGAACTGGATACTTTTTGGAGAGTTTCTTGCTAGGTCTTGTAGTAGAGATATACTCTACTCGAACAAATACCTGCTGACCAACTTGGAAGTCTAGAGGGGAAGTCCATCTATGATCTGCTAGGCCTTGGTAATGCTTTTGGGCTGACTTTAGCTGAGAGCAGAGTTCTGCATAGAGTTCGTCAAGGTTTACCACATATTCTTGAGCTCATTGGAAAGTGAGATTGAGCCCTAGAACAATAGTTATATTTGGGTGATAATCTTTATTAGTGAAGAATGGGGAGACTCCAGTGGAAGTGCCAGGAGCATTGTTATAAGCAAATTCAGCAAGTGGTAGGAGTTCTGACCAATTGTCTTGTTGGTAGTTGGAGAAGATTTGGAGGTATTTATCAGGAAACCGAGGAGGAAATGACAAGGTATTATAAATAATTATAAGATAAATAAGACAAATAATGTAAATAACTCTTATACATGGTCTGGTAATTAAATATCTAGCACAGTAGAGTTTGCAGAAATTGCAAAGTATGCCAGAAATATGCAAAATGATAACTTGTACAAGCGTTGCCAGAAATGACCAAGCGCGTAAGAACGGCAGCGCCGACCAGATGTAGCAGAATGAGCAAAATTATAATTTGTGCAAGCGTTGCCAAAAATGGCCAGGCGCGTAAGAATGGCAGCGCCGACCAGATACAGCAGAATGAGCAAAATGACAATTTGTGCAGGTGTTTCCAGAAATAACCAAGTGTGTAAGAATGGTAGCATCGATCAAATATAACAGAATGCAACATTTTACAAGATATATCTAGCCTTCTAATGCACAGTAGCATTTGTCAAAATGACAAAGTAAACCAGAATAGGAAAAATGGATCAAGGATGACAAACCCCACAAGGATTGCAAGAGTACGATAACGAACAGCATGTATTGGAGAGATAGGTCAACAGCTACCTGCCCAAGAGTGTCTTCTCAGTAGTTGTCTTGCTTGTACTGGTGTATCAAAAATTGAGCGAATAATCTATGTTGTCAGGTTCATACTGGATTTCAGACAATTATCAATAGATGGAATAAATTGGATATATTATCATCTATATCATGCTACACAATGGCAGTCAGTACCTAAGAGGATGCTGCTGCTGCCACTGCCACTTCTTTTTCAGCCCTCTTTTCCTTGATTTTTGCTAGTGTGCTATTCTTCAAGAATGGCCGTCGAGCTGATAAATAGCTCGGAAATATATGGCTAGTAAGAAAGGTGGTCATTGATGAGCAATGGTCATCAAATGCGATAGCATGCATACTGGTTCCACCACACTATGAGGTTGTTGACCTCTTCCTTCTCCTCAACATCCTCAAAGAGTTCCAATATGCTATTATAAAAGCGTTCCAAGTCGGTCACCGTGTCAGACCGAGAAAAGACCGCAGAGGAGCTAAGCGCAAACTGACACTAGGGGAAAACGTATACAACAAAGATCAAGCAGTTGACAATAGATACGAACCTGAGTAGCGATGTAAGCAATAGAGGCTGGGGTGATGCTAGTCATGCCATGGATCCACGTATTTCCAGATTGTGTAGCCTTGTTCTCCTTCTCAACAGAACTCGGCGATGTGAAGATGTGCTTGTATGCCTGCATGAAAAATAAGTGAACATATTAGCAAGGAAAATAATAATGGGATCCACTCACTGATATAAGAACATCATTTCTAAACAAGCTCTTCTATGGCTCTTCTGGATCGTACTTGTATCTTGCATACAGAAAGATCGGCCACTGGTCGCCTGGAACTACCACCTCCCCACTTTGCAGCTTCTCTTTAACTCTTTCATAAACAAGCATCAGAAGACGACCATAAAAGAAAGAGGAAATATACTCCATATTATTCCAATCCAATCCTGCAGGACAGAGGAGTGCACCTGTGCGTTCATGGTGAAAACCGCGATCCATCTTGACATTGTGTGCGAGGGGTGGATGCAGGGATTGACCTCGAGGGGTTATCCAGTCCAAGATAGGACCCTTTAGACTCCTTGTGTCGTCAGATCGCGCACTTGACACTCCCTTCTGTATCTATAAGAGGGGGGCTTGTCAGCATTAGAAAACCTCTGTTCATTAGACACACCATCTCAGCAATAGCCATGGTATCCTCCTCAGAACTATTCATGACCCGCTCCTTAAGACTAGGAATCATCAGCAACAACACCTTAAAAACTCGATGCTCTCAGCATTGCCTATCAGGTAGAGTCAAAACATAGTCAGGATTAGACTTGATTACAGCAAGAGACATAAATGAACTATACTCATATGTGAATGATTCTTCTGGTTCATCTGCTAATTTGCCTACATGCAGTAGGCCATTTGTAATAAGAGCTGCAACATTGTATAATGCATGTATGGTCCAGCCAAAATGGCGGCCATGGTGAACTAGTGGATCAGTCTGACATCTGATAAAAGTATCAGGTTTGCAAAAAGAATCGAAAACTAGACACTTACGGTCTTTTTCTAGGACCTAGTTGAAGGGCGTTTGGCACAGCCCTCTTACCGTTCATACAATTGCTATCTTCAGACATTCATTTGGCTGGTGGCGGCTGTGAGCATTAACTAGTCAAAAAATTTGAGCCAAGATCATGAGAGCTAGAAGATGCACTACAAGTATTATGAAGAACTGGTCTGAGGGGGCTGCGTAAGTGGGTTGAGGGTTTATGTACAAACCCAAAAATGACTCGACTGGTCGAGTCATTGTTGTGGGTACACTATGTGTAAAAACCTATATAAGGGATCCAAGTATCGGTTTACAGCTTGACTTCAAGCACACACCACTAAAGTCTTATGAAGACGCAAGTGACTTGTGGCATGCCTCTTCCAAAAAAACTTCCAATAAATCTAACAATCCCTACCCACCATCAGTCACTTCTTCATGAAGTGCACAAAGCGACCCATACCATTAAACAATTGGATTATATACACTGCAAACTGATCGAGTTTTACTGGTATGTGAACTGTGACCAACGTGTCAATGGTTTAACATCCCTGTATAGGCCAGTCGATGAGCAAAAACGTGTCACACCAAGTGCATTGTGCC
>QGOD01000088.1:182509-225059 GCA_003313065.1 Sarcodon sp. MG97 | reverse complement strand
AGTCGAGTTAAATAAGGAAAGTAATGCCCTACGCCCTAATCATGTGTCCGGTATATCTATAATCCCATGCCAGCCGAGGTATAACTATGTACCGAGATAAGATAAGATAACTACTTAGAGAATAAAAGTAAAGAAACGAAAGTCCGTATTACAGTAATAGTTTTCTATCTCTAGTCCACATGAGAGTTATGCTCATATATCCAATTGTAGCTAAGAAAAATGGTATGTCCATATAGCTTGGTTATTGCAAACATGATTCTTTCTCAATGATTTCCTATTTTTATCAATAAGTCAACTATTTGTGCTATAGATCTATGAAGGTTGGTACTTCTATCTATATTTAAAGTAATCCTAGAGTGCTTGAGGGGTTTTGTTAATAATCAATATTGATCTATAAACTTCTGATTAATACTGGAATATATACATCCAAGACTAATCAAGGCTATTATTTACAATAGTTCTAGAGAATTAAGAGTAGATAATTGAACTGAAATCTCCAAACATAACTTATCATTTTCTTTTGTGCAATTTGGTTTTCTTGGATATAAATTATGAATCACAATGTATTCATGGGGTATACTATCATATTCTTAATTATATGGAGTTCCAGAGAATAGTAAATAGTTTTTTTAACCATTAAAGACACACTATCCTTTATTAGTCACCAGCTTTTTCCAAGCTTCCAGCAGCTCTTAGCAATTATACTTCTTGATGCAATATCTCTAATTTATCATTTTGTAATACTTTGTCATTCTTATTCTTGTCTCTTTTAATAATGGTAGAAGCATAGTAAGATAGAGGGGAAAAAATAGAAGGTAGTGGAGAAGGTTCCTTATAGAGAGCAGATATAGAAGGAGGAATCTGATACAAATAATCAGTATATACAAATTGTCTGGATTTTCAAGGAGCATTATAGTTTCAAGATATATAACTGGGAAGACTGCAATTATAACAAGTTCTTTATTCATTTCTATCTAAAACTATAGATTGTCCTTGATCTGAAAAGATAGTTAGTTAGTTGGTAGGATATACTGCACTTTGTAGACCTAGATTACATGTCTGTTATACTAGAGATGGTCCTTTTGGCATCTAATACCATAGTTATCCATATCGAGATAGAAATTGCTCTTGAGATTATTGAAATTGATTTCCTAATAATCTTTCCAAAACCTGTTCAATACAAATTGCATTCTCTTTATATGAACTGTAAGTTCTGGGTATTGAATTTATAATTGATATATTTATGACAATCCTTTCTTATAAAGCCCTCTTCAATAGAGACAAAAGGTATTGATCATAATCACGGATATATCCTATCTGTCAGACCAGTATTTCAAATTCTTGAAAGAATTTATTGACTGAACATCCTCTTTATTGATATTTTTCCAAATGATATTATACTTCTTTAGCTTTATTTTGTGAAGAAAAGGCACCTTTGAATATTGTTATGAATATTATAAAGTTACCCAGTATTAAGAACCAAGTCTCTAATATGGAAGAAACTCCAAAGAAATTCCTGTACAAATAGAACTTGGCTTCAGCTTATAAGAAGCTACACTCTTTACTACATCTTGTTGTTCTAATTTTAAGATACAACTAAAAATAGTAGAAACTCTAAAAAGTTGTCACACTTGAGAGAATGAGAAACAAGGAGAGATGAGTCTAAGATAATATTTGAACTAGAGAATACAAGTAGTTGTAACTACATTTATATACTTGGAGTCTAGAGTAAACTAGGACTAATTGATAATGTAAAACTAGTGCATAATACAAGGTAGTATAAAATAATGATATGAAGATAGGGGAGACATAAAGGAGTTCCAATGGGAAGGGCAGTATATAGATGGTAACTTAAACTAATTAAACTAGAATAGTAAACAAGGAACTGAATATAAATGGAGAGATAGTAGTGAATATAATATCAGAGGTCTGAATGGAATCTGGATAGACTTGGAATGAGATCCTAACACCCAGGCCATTCTCATCAATATTTCCTCTACTTAGCATATAACTCTCTGCCCATATCTTGGCCTAACCATCTTTACACAGTAAAAGTATAAAGGCAATCTTCTTTTTGTCAGTATTGTATTGTTCTAGATTTAATAAAAAGAAGAGGGAATATTCTGTTAAGAACTAAGTAGTATCCTATATTTTCCCAGTGAATAGCGACAGTTTCTAGCCAATCTTAGAAGGTACTTTGGTTATATCATTGGTGGTAGTTTATTTGGCCATTATTCTAAGAAAACTTAATATATTGGATGCTGACAGGGTAATAGTGGAAGAAGAGAGAGAGAAAGGGGTTTAACTAAAAAATGGAAGCTCATTTAGAGCTCTATGAATGTCTGAGACAAAGATGTCAAGAGGGGAGAGAGATACTACTTTCTATTCTCTATTTTTGTAACCCTAAACTTTCTTCTATAAATCTATCTTGTTTCTCTTCTATTGTAATTCCTTTGTTGTATAGTCGAAGGTTTTGTGGGTTTACTTTGTAGACTACTTAAATAAGTTTATCAAAGATATCATAGTTATTCCAGGTATATATAAAGTTTACTATGGTTAATGGTCAAATAAGGTTTAGAAATCTATCAATAATTTTTATAGTCTCAGTTCATTCCAAGAAGTTCTGTTTGATTATATAAAAGTTAGAAATAATTTCAATTTCAATCTGTATTATTTTAATAGAATATGAATGTACTCTTTCATCAAAAACTTTTATAGCTCATTGATATATATTAAAATTATTGAATAAAAAAGGACTATGTTGTTTTTCATATGTTGTTGGGGGTCTATACATAGTTAGGATAATATTTTGAAAGAGATGAACAATAGAAATATTGGCTTTTTCATAGATCTGAAATCAAGAATTTACTATATGGAGAAAGTAGAGGTATGGTACACTATCAATATTAGTTAAGTTTGAATTTATAAAGAGAAGAGGTTCGTCTAGTATATGTGTCAAAGGGGAAGACTCTAGGCTTCTTAAAAAACCATGCTAATCTTGTTGAGAGTTCAATCCAAGAGTTCTTGTGCTGTAGTACCTAATTCTGTGTTGGCCTGTTCAACTGTGTCATAATATTTTTCAAGGATGCTCTATCCTAGGACCCCTTCTTTATCCTATAGTTCTTTTGTGCTATATAATATGGTATATTTCCTAGTGAGACTGGATGGTAGGACTCACTTTGTTGGTCCTGACTATAATTGGTATTATTGTAGAACTCACCAAACATAATCTCTTATACTTTGCTGTTGGCGATATATCTGTCTGACACTATTTGTAGTTAATAATCATTCAGGATGTCAACTAGAGATGTGTTACTAGTGACAATGAGAGGAGTGATAACTCCAATGAGGTATAGATAAGGGATCATCAAGATTGATGAAGGAAAATTCTAATTTTTATTAGGAATCTCTTTATTGGTCAACTACTATAACACCTGATTCTCTAGTTACTAGAGAAAGAGATAATTAATAGTATAGTTGGGCAAGTATAGAAGGAGAGAAGAAAACCAAATCAGAATTAAAGAGACAACTATCCAAATACAAGCTCTTATATACTACTTAGATATGTTCTAGACTATTCCATAGCTGACTGAGACTATGATGTAGAGTGAGAAGATTCTAACTAATGATGACTAAAACTACTGAGTAAGTGGTCCGAAAATAGCCTAATGACTAATCTTCATTATCTCACCTTTAGATCATGTGAGAGTCACATGATAACCATATGTTAGCGACATGACAACCAATCCAAAATAGTTACTTAAACCCAAATCAATAGTATTCGTCAAAATTCTAACAGACCTCTAGTTTTGTATTTGCTATCATTTCTCCATTTATGTCTAGTTCCTTTAGTTTAATTAGTTTAAGTTACCATCTATATACTGCCATTCCCATCAGAACTCCTATATGTCTCTCCTATCTTATATTATTGTTTCACACTGCCTTGTATTATGCACTAGTTTTACATTATCAATTAGTCCTAGTTTACTCTAGACTCCAAGTATATAAATGTAGTTACAACTACTTATATTCTCCAGTTCAAATATTATCTTAAACTCATCTCTCCTTGTTTCTCATTCTCTCAAGTGTGACAACTTTTTAGAGTTTCTACTATTTTTAATTGTGTCTTAAAATTAGAACAATGAGATGTAGTAAAGAGTGTAGCTTCTTATAAGCTGAAGCTAAGTTCTATTTGTACAGGAATTTCTTTGGAGTTTCTTCCATATTAGAGACTTGGTTCTTAATACTGGGTAACTTTATAATATTCATAACAATATTCAAAGGTGCCTTTTCTTCACAAAATAAAGCTGAAGAAGTAAAATATCATTTGGAAAAATGTCAATAAAGAGGATGTTCAGTCAATGAATTCTTTCAAGAATTTGAAATACTGGTCTGACAGATAGGATATATCTGTGATTATGATCAATACCTTTTGTCTCTATTGAAGAGGGCTTTATAAAAAAGGATTGTCATAAATATATCAATCATAAATTCAGATAAAAATAATAAGCTAAAAAATATGTTTTAGATGATATTAAAATGTTAAGAAATATCACTAAAATTGCAAAACAATAATGAGAAACCAAAATAGAAAGGTGAAGTGATTGTAGAAATGGAGTATTGCTAACTTGACTAAAAAGGAAATAGAACTTTTAGAATAAAAGAGAAAATATGAATAAAAGAGAAATAGTGAAACAAAAGAATAGAATAATATTTTAGTATAAATAAAAGAACAAATAGAAACAAACAATTAGAGATTTGGTGCAATTGAGTAACAATAATAATAGTGGTAAGATATGATAGTGATGATAATGCTAAATAATCATAATAATAGTATTATATCACAAATATTCAATAGCTATTTTGAGAGAGTAAGTGTATTGTTTCATGCTTTTTGGAGGATGGAGTTAGCAGGGAGTATATTAGCAATCCATGATGAATCAAGATGTGTGCTATTATAAATTGGGGATCTTGTACCTCACTGACTAATATTTATACATTTCTTAGTACTGTTAGTATTTATAGAATTTTTATTTATAACTTCTCACAAAGAGCAAATCCATTAGTTCAGCTAACTTAAAAAGATATTTCTTTTGAATTTGGTCTAGCACCAATTATAGCTCAGGAAGATCTTAAGAAAGCTCTCATTAAATCTCCAGTACTTAGAGCTATTGACTATAATTCAACTTCACTAGTTATTCTTGCTATCAACACCTCTTCTATTACTGTCAGATTCTATCTCTACTAGTATAATGAAGATAACTCTCAAAAGTAATATTTTAGCAGATTTGGATTAATTACCCTAAATGAGTATAGGTTGAGATTTTTATAAGCTAAGCTCAAGCTCTATAGATTATATCATACTTTAGGAGCACTTTGACTCTATCTTATTAGAGTTCAAAATTTGATTATAGAAGTTGATGCTAGGTATATCAAAGGAATGCTAACTAACATAGATATCATATCAAGTGCTAGCATAAATCACTAGATTGTAGTGATTCTCTTATTCTAGTTTAAGGTTGTTCATATACCCAGATTATATCATGGCCCTGATGGATTATCATAAAGATCTTGACAACCTAGAGATATTGAAGAATATGCTAAAGAAGATTTTAAGGATTAGATCAACAAGATCCATAGTTTCATATATTATATTAACCTGCTTTCTTTTTCTTTCTCTTTTGATATTTCTATCTTATTTCTAGCTTTAGATCTCAGTGAGAAGAATAATTTCTCTACTGATAGTTCTTATGACATAGTCCCTCATTCTAATACTACAAAAAATAACAATATTCAACTTTTTAAAGTACAAAAATAGCTCAGCAATTTAGTTTAACTAGATAACCTCTCAGACTCTGAATATGTGATCTTTCTACAATATTGTACTGAATTCTTTCTCAATAAAGACTATTTATAGTGAAAAGATTCCCAAGAAGCTCACAACCTAGTCATCGAATCCTATCTTTGTCTTAAAATCATGTGATCAGCCCATGATAATATAGGATATAAAGCTATCTTTGCTACCTATACTATAGTATTATTAGCCTAATATAAAAGTAGATATTCTATAGTTTGTTTACACTTGTTATTTATGTCAACTTTGTCAGACTATCATATCTGATCCAACTTCTTAGAATCCTATTCAGACTTCCATTATTATTTTAACTCCTTTTTCTTATTCTGCCTCTGAGTATATTTTATATTGATATAGATTAGTTTTGGTAGTTAGTTATCTCTACATAGCCTCTATCACTGGAACTTCTATGACCCCTATCTATCCTTATACCATATGCTGATATGATAGACCTAGTAGCAGCTAAGAAGATTGCTATATACCTGTAGCTGATACAAAAGGTCTATTATTAGTATAAGAGAATTCAACAAATTTCAGTCAATAACCTAAAGGTCTATAGGACTAACTAGAGATGATGTAAAATATGTAAAGAGTGCAAAATTATTCATAAATCTTTTACAGATAATTTAATGAAGATATAAGAGTCAAGAGAAATCCTAAAATTGAATAGTTTAATTGATCAAGTAGCTAGCATAGCAGTAACTAAGGTTTTGTGGTTCTTTGAAGAAGGTTATAGCAGAATTATCTATCCAAATTTCAAGTTTATAAGGACATGATAGAATGATGCTTCTCAATTCTTTGAGAGTATGTATGATAGCTAATAATTCTTTATCAGATACCATATAATTGCATTCTGCTACTGTAAATAATTTTAAAGTAAATGTAATATATCACCAAATATTGTCTTAATTTTGCTTAAGAGTAGCTCTACTGATATGTCCAACCCACTGGTAACTCAGAAGATAGCTTAAGTTGATATAATAAGTCTAATATAGTATGCAAGATGATTCTAAAGATATACCAACAATAGCAGATTCAAATAACTTATTACTGCAGCTACTATAGCAAATAGCCCTCCAAGTCAAGGCTCTCTTACAGAACTTCACTGGTGCTGAGTGCTAGTAAAGTTTACTATCTCCAAGTCATCCAAGTCTGAGTCAAACTACTCAATACTCTCTTCAATTCAAGCTCTACTAGGCTAGTGCTGAGCATTAGCAAATGTCTATCATTGTTGCATACCTTCTTTCTTGCTCTCTCCAAGGACTCTTCTAAGTCTACATTTTACTAGTACTGAGCACTAGCAAAGTTTTAATTCTTCACTCTCTCAAGATCTAGTGGGCAATGTTCTTATATTCTAGGCTGGTATAGAGTCAGTTTGTATCTGTGGCCAGTCTTTCTCACAATCTGGTGCTTTCACTAATTATAAGTGCATATGTCAATTATCCAAAAAGTATCTCTCTAATACTCTGGATAAAGCAAAACAACTTTGGAAGAGTCCAAAAAGGTATCATATTTAAGAATTGTCCTTAGAGGCCAAGATGAATGAGGTTCCTCTAGTAGGTTTAATATCTCAATCTATAGATCCAGTAGTTTCTGAGTCAGTACCCATAATAGAGGTCAGCTTGTTTGATTATAATAATATTAAACTGGCATTAACTGATTGCTCACAGACTGTATTTATTCCAGTAGATTTGACAGATGCTAACCAGAACAATGACTCTCATATGACTATAATAGAGCATAGATCTTGAACTAAAAGGCTCAATTATTGACTATCTCACAGGTTCAGAGATCTCCTACTATAACTACCACCTTTACTACTACCATCTCTTACCTAGTCCACTATCTCTACTAACATATATTATTTACAAATAACAGTAAATAGTATGACAGGTTTATTGGGCTCAAGCTATAGAAACTTGCACCTCCATCTTTTATAAATATTCACCACAATATGCAATAAATTTGGGCTCTCACAACAGTACTATGCTAAAAATCTGCCTTTATATGATTCTGAGAAGTATGAGCTATCAGATATTCTATCTCAGTACTCTCAAACTTTCTCTCTACAGATATTCTACCTATATCTGAACTATAACTCATTTTGTTTAGATGAGTAGTATTGGAATAGTAGAGTTTAGAAATCACAGTTAAGCTTTAGAGAGCTATTGGAGATAGAGATTATAGTTTCAATCTCACTGCTATTCAAGATACCAAATGGGACAAGATTAACAATAAACTCAGTAGTAGTAGTGGCGAAGAATGGCTAGATGATGATATAGGATGGGAGCATATACCCATAACCATCAAAGTACTATATTAGTTATATTATGGTATCTCAGCAGATTCTGGTGCTAGTCCTCACAGTTATACAGTAACAGATTTCTATTACTGCAGTCTGGTATCTATCATCTAGGAGAAGCTTTTGAATTTAACAGAAAATCAACATTTTTACTATGAGCTGTATGAACTATATTAGCAACTAGATAGAATCTCATATTCTATATAGGTACAGAGTAAAATCTATACATCTTCTATATTCCTTGATACCTATTATAAACTGCAAAATTCCTCTGCAGAGCCAGAATATGATCTTCTATGAGTGGTTATTATACTGATATTCTGGTCTGATGCTGATATACTCTCGATTATATCTATCCTCTGAAATGTGCTAAATCCCTATTCTGTCCCATTGAAACAGCTACAAAGTACTGCAAAGCATTGCGAAGTATCAATCATTTGCGAAGTATATTACAAAGATTTTGTATCTTTTTCTTATCATTACTTCTTTGATCTGATCTCTTATTATTCATTTCTATATGCTAATATATTATTCCATTCTTTATTATCTGTTTGCTAATTCATTTTGTTTCAAAAGACAATAAGCTTTGATTTCCTTTTTAGTTAAGTTCACAACTTCATTTTCCATGATCGCTTCAATTTCCTATTTTAGTTCTTTCATTATGATCTTGTAATTTTAGCAATATCTTTGATGTTTTGATTCCATCTGATATTGATTTATTAGCTTGTTTTATTAGTGATATTTTCATCTTTCTACTTTAGTTTAGTTCGAAATTTAGATATAAAAACCTATACACTATCTAGAGAAATTAGATCTTATTATTCTGCTCTCCAAGTTTCAATTTTATTTGAGTTTATTTGTGATATTCAATTTTATTGCATGTTCTTACTCTCATCTTTGCTCTTGCTTTGTTCTATCTTGTGCTTTGCTCTATATCTTGTATCTCTTGCCTTTCGCCCATATAATTGATTAGGTTTTACTTAATCAATTAGACTCCCCAGTTTTAGGATTCATTTGATTTTCACATATTTGTTCAATTATCTGTAAAAGATTTGTAGATAATTTTGCACACCTCTTACACATCTTGTACTATTGCTAGTCAGTCTTACAGACCTATTGGTTATTGTGCAAACTTTGTAGAATGCCCTCACACCGACAACAGACCTTTTGTATTAGCTATAGGTATATAGCAATCTCCTTAGCTGCTACTAGGTCTATCATATCATTAATCCTAGATATACATACTCTAGTATCAACTAAAAGTTCATAGATTAACATTGATTAACAATAAAACCTCTTGAGCACCCTAGAGTTATATTAAATGCTGATAGAAGTACTAATCTATATAGATCCATTATGCAAACAGTTAATCTACTTATGAAAATTGGAAATCATCAAAAATGGATTACATTTGTGATAATCAAACTACATAGACATACCATTTTTCTTGAGTATAATTGGATACATAAACACAATCCTCATGTAGACTGGAGATAAAAAACTATTATGTTTGATTGGTGTTAGCATTTCTCCATCCTACAAGCTAGAACTACCAAAGCAGCAGAAATCTCTATTATCCAAGAAAGGAAGAAGGAGAAGAAGACTTAGCAGGAAACTATATCTAAATAATTTCACCAATTCAAGAGTGTATTTACTAAAGAATCCTTTGATGTATTATTAGAATAATGTAAATGGGACCATACCATTGACCTTATACTTGATACAGTAGCTAAAGATTACAAGGTATATCCATTAAATCTAGAAGAATAAAAGGAACTCTATAAATTCTTGGATGAGAATCTTAAAAGTAGATATATCTGATCTTCACAATCTCCAATGGCCTCTTCTTTCTTCTTTATTAAGAAGAAAGATGGAAGATTATGACCCACACAAGATTCAACAGTTAAATAAAGGTAGAATGTGGGAGGATATGAGAGTTGCATTCCATATTAAGCAAGAGAATTGGACAATTTAGAGCAAAAATATCAGGATAAAAAGGACCAGAAATTGCTCCAGAAGATAGAGGAAATCAACAAACTTAAAAAGAGATTGAGTAAAGTGACAGATACCAGAAACTTGACAGCATCTCCTCAACAATAGACAATGACTTGAGTGTAAGATTTGTTTTATCCCTTTCCTTTTGGATTTCGGATCCATTTTTCTTATCTTTTTTGTTTTTTAGCATTTAGTTAGAGTTTGTACTACAAGATTTTCTTAATACTAATGATCCTCCAAATATTGTTGTTCAAGATGATGAATTCAGCACAGTACTGTCTAATGAGCATAATTTGGCTATACCTCAAGTATACCTCATTTCTATTGCTCCAATCTCTTGCCCAGCTTACTGATCCAAATAGAATGTCAGGTTGTGTATATTTAATACTCACTCCATTACCATACTAACTGATATTCACATATAGTCTGATATATAAGGGCGTTGATATGCCCTTAATTACGTCTATCCTCTGAATTGCGCTAAATCCCCACTCTATCTTTGCGAACTATTGCGATCTATTGCGAAAGTATTGAAGTATTGTGATCTTTTGCAAAGTATATTGCGAAGATTTCGCATTTTTCTCCTTATCATCACTTCTTCAATCTAATCTTTTATTATTCATTTCGATATGCTAAGCTATCTTTCTATTCTTTGCTATCTTTTCGCTAATTCTTTTGTTTTAAAAAGATAATAACCTTCGATTTCCTTTTTAGTTAAGTTCGCAACTTTGTTTCCCATGATTGCTTCGATTTCCTATTTTGGCTCTTTCATTATTATCTTGCGATTTTAGTGATATCTTTAATGTTTTGATTCCATCTGATAGTGATCTATTAGCTTGTTTTATTAGCAATATTTTCACCTTTCTACTTTAGTTTAGTTCAAAATTTACATATAAAAACCTGTACAAACTTAGAAACAAAACAATCATCATCCTACTATCCCAAGTTTCGATTCTATTTGATTTTATTTTGCGATATTCGATTTTATCATGCATTCTCGCTCTCGTCCTTGTTCTAGCTTTGCTCTATTTCTTGCACTTTATTCTATCTTGCATCTCTTGCCTTTTACCCCTTATAATTGTTTGGGTTTCACTTGAACAATTGGACCATTCAATTTTAGGATTTCTCTCGATTTTATCACCTTCATTCAATTATCTGCAAAAGATTTGCGGAGAATTTTGCACATATCTTGCATATTTCACATTTCTCGCACCATTATCAATTGGTCTTACAGACCTATTAGTTGTTGAGCACACTTTCCTGAATGCCCTTGCACCAACAACAGACCTTTTGTATCAGCTATAGGTGTATAGCAATCTCCTTGGCTGCCACTAGGTCTATCATATCAGCGTTTGGTGGTACTATTATGATGAAATAACATGGGGCTATGGTAGTACAAAATACAACCATTACATTGTTATTGTCCCAAATATTGTTTACTATAGAGACAGACAGTGTTATGATAAAGAATTCCAAGTATAGTTTATCAAAAGCTTCTTGTTCTGAAGTCGACCATAACCATACTATTTTTCTAGTAAGATTGGTTAATAACTTAATAATATAACTATAATTTTTGATAAATTTCTAATAATAATTGGTAAAACCAAGGAAGGATTGTAATTCCTTTTTCTTTATTGATACTCTCTAGGAAGTGATAGTATTGATCTTAGAATGATCCATTTTAATATATCCTTATATAATAATATATTCCAAGTATTCAACTTCTTTTTTTATCCAGTTGCATTTCTCTAGCTCAAGATAGAGATGATGCTGTAATAGAATATCAAGAACTTGTTTCACCAAATTAATATATTTTGGTAAAAATTAGGATATTGTCCAAGTATACTATTATCTTCCCTTTCATGATGAGGTCATAGAAGATTTCATTCATCATAGTCTGAAAGGTCACTGGAGAATTAGTTAAACCGAAAAATATGACTAAGAGTTTAAAAAGTCCTCTATTAGTTTGAAAGGCTACTTTCTATTCATTCCCTTCATGATAATATGATGAACCTAGTAGCAGCCAAGGAGATCACTATACACCTATAGCTGATACAAAAGGTCTATTGTCAGTGTGAGAGCAACAATCAAAAGGTCTATAAGACCAACTAGTAATGGTGCGAGATATGCAAAGTATGTGCGAAATTATTCGCAAATCTTTTGCAGATAATTGATCGAAGGTATAAAAGTCGAGAGTTATCCTATAATTGAGTGGTCTAATTGTTCGAGTAAAACCCAAATAATTATAGAGGCAAATGGTGAGAGATACAAGATATAGCGAAACACAAGATAGAACGAAGCTAGAGTGAAGATGAGAGCGAGAACGCATTGATATGTCCAACCCACTGGCAACTCAGGAGATAGAGATACGCCTTGAGTTGATACAATGAGTCTAATATGGTGTGCGAGGTGATCCTAAGAATACACCAACAACAACCAGGTATTCTGCAACAGAATAAGACTTGCGAAATGCGAAATGCGAAAGAAAGTGCGAATACTATGAACTGGTGCGAGACAATTTGACTAAACTGCGAAGGCGACTTTTGCGAAGACGAAGGCGATATACAAAGACGATGATGGTGAGGGCGCACGATAACTAAATCATAAGAGCTGGGCGAAGAATAGAATTGAAAACTAGAGGGTGAACTAATTGTTATTGTTATAAATTTTGTACATGCTTTTATATCTAAAAATCGCACTAAACTACTTTGAAACAGTGCTAACAATTTTCTACATATAGGGGTGTCACAAAGCACAAAAGAGAGCAACTAGTTAGAAGGGGAGCATAGGTGGCATACTATAATACTGCGAAAATTCGAGAATAAGAAATAATGTCCTAATGCAGAAGGTGTAGTGATTGTGGGAAGCGAAGAATCTTTCGAATTACCATAAAAGGAAAGTGATGGGACAACATTTGCGAACAATGAGGCTGAGTAGAAAGCTATGAAATGATGAAAAATACTATGAAACATGATTTGAGGCTGAAAGAGTGGATGTTAGGGGTGATTGAAAGGAATAAAAGGTGGAAAGGTGTGCGAAATGGATTGAAAGGGGTTTCGAAGGGTGCAAGTCTTTCGATCGAATTAGGCCAAAAGGGTTTGAACAATGCGAGATATTCGTGGGTGCGAATTTTAGGGAGTTTTGCCATTGTCACCTTTCTCGGGCCTATGTGATTTCGCGTCTTTTTGCACTGCCAATTGGCGATTCCGAGGTTAGAAACGCTGATGGTCGTATCAGCATGATAAAATTGAATATTATAAAATAAAACTCATAAACTCAAATAAATCGAAACTTGGGATAGTAGGATGATATTGTTATTATTTCTAAGTTTGTACAGGTTTTTATATCTAAATTTCAAGATAAACTAAAGTAGAAAGGTGAAAATATTGCTAATAAAACAAGCTAATAAATCAATATCAGATAGAAT
The DNA here is from genome assembly GCA_003313065.1 of Sarcodon sp. MG97. Classification (NCBI taxonomy): domain Eukaryota; kingdom Fungi; phylum Basidiomycota; class Agaricomycetes; order Thelephorales; family Thelephoraceae; genus Sarcodon; species Sarcodon sp. MG97. The sequence continues at coordinate 211,481 of QGOD01000088.1, read as the reverse complement.
CAAAATATCAAAGATATTGCTAAAATTGCAAGATAATAAAAGAGCCAAAATAGGAAATTGAAATGATTGTGGAAAACAGAGTTGCGAACTAGACTAAAAAGAAAATCAAAGCTTATTGTCTTTTGGAACAAAGTAAATTAGCGAAAAGATAAGAAAGAATGGAAAGATATCTTAGCATATGGAAATAAATAATAAAGGATTAGATCAAAGGAGTGATAATAAAGAAAAGATACAAAATCTTCGCAATATATTTTGCAAAAGATTGCAGTAGTTTGCAGTAGTTCACAGGGACAAGATGGGGATTTAGTGCATCTCAGAGAGTAGAGGTAATGGGGGGCATATCAACGAATCCTGATATTATTATACTCCTATCAAATATCCAACTTAGTGAAGTACTTTATATCCTTCATTTTATTTAATCAGTTATAGATTAATAGGAGTAGATACTTGTTCTTAACTATTATTTCAAATTATCTAACTCTGTTTTTCTGCACGATAGAAAAGAGGAACCTATTTTAGTAATGTCCAAAGAAGAAGGATAATAGAGAGTAGAGATAGATACTTCTCAATAAGCTATAGGGGCTATTCTATTACAAAAACAAGACAATGAATAGAAAATGGTAGTCTTCTAGTCCAAAGCCTTTTCCCCTACTAAACAAAACTATGATACTGCTAATAGAGAGATAACTGTAGTAATCCCTATATTATAGTATTAGCATCAGTACTTGGTTAGAATGGAAGAACCTTTTGAAGGTTGGATAGATTACCAAAATCTACTATATTAGAGAACTCCTCAGAAACTTAACAGAAGACAAGCTCACTAGATTTTAGAATTGGCAGATTATAATTTCACCTTATATCATCTTTCTGGAGTTTAAAATTGTTAGGCTGATGCTCTATTCTATTTATCTTAATATAAATCCACAGAAGAAGACAATAAAGATATCATTCTTCTACCACCAATTCTCTTTAGAGCTATTAATAGATTATCACTCTTTAAAAAGGTCCAAAAAGTATACTAATAAGAAATCTCTATCGATGTCAAACTTAATCCTATCTTTACTGAAGAGAATGGTATGACATATTGGCAAGATAAACTCATAGTACCTGTAGATAATAGATTGAAGACCTAGATTATTCAACAACATCACGATTATCTATTAATAGAATATTCCAGAGTAAACCAAATATACAAGATTCTAACATGCACTTATTAGTAGCCTATGGTCAAAAAGAATATAAAGATATATATTTAAGGATATACTATTTACCAATAAGTAAAACTCAGAACTTAGGCTAAAATTACTGCTCTTTATCCAAATCCTATTCCTGATTAAAACTACCAAATAATCACAGTAGATCTTATTGATTCTCTTTTTAAAGCTCATAGTTATAATGCTATCAATGTTATCATTGATCAGAAAAGTAAACTGGCACATATGATACCAATAACTGTCAAACTTTTATCATTAGGATAGGCAATTATATCTTCTATTATTTGAATGATACTTCAATGATCAAGAACTCTAATATGTTTCCAAATTTATAAAAAAACTCTTCAAACTACTCAATATCCAAGAAAATCCATTTACTGCTTATCACCCCCAAATTGATAGATAGACTGAACAATTGAATATAGAAATAGAAGTTTATCTTTAAACCTTTGTAAACTAGGCATAGGACAATTGGAATGAATGGTTATCTCTAGTCAAGTTTTCTTACAATAATTGAAATCATTCTGGTACTGGATTTTCACCCTTTTTCATGATATATAGACAATATTCCAGTTTAGAGTTGGAAGAATATTACCATACTAATAATAAATTAGTACAAGAATTCATAGATCAGATAAAATTAGTATAGACACAGGCTAAGAAGTCCTTAGAGAAGGCAGCTAAAGCTATGAAAAGGAGATATCATCAAGGTAGATGTTATTCTATATCTTTTTAACCAAAGGACAAGGTTTGGCTAGAAGCCACTAATATCAAAACCAAATGACCTATAAATAAATTGGACAATAAATGATTAGGATCCTTCGCAATAATAGAAAAAGTTAGAAAAGCTGTCTATCATCTTGATCTACTATTCTTCTAGAAACAACATTCAGTTTTTCATGAATCTTTTTTGACTCTCTATTATCCTCCAATTTTCTCAAATTAAGAACAACATAACTACCTCCAGAACTTGATAAAGAAGAACACCTAGTTTATGAAGTAGAAAAAATAATAGATACCAAACCACATAGTTGAGGATGACAATACTTAATTTATTGGAAGAGATACTCACATTCTAAAGATATATGGGAACCTAGTTCTAATCTAACAAGTGTGAAGAAAATTGTTTGAGAATTCTATCTATTCCATCTGTCCTTATTTTTGAGACAAAAATTATAAAAAGGAGATATTATTAGGATTTTGTCAGATACTATTGATTTGGGTTTAGATTGCTATTTTGAATTGGTTATCACATAACTAACATATAGTTGACATATGGCTCTCACATAACTTGAAAGGATAAGATAATAAAGTATTAGTTATTAGGCCATTTTCAGGCCACTTACTTAGTTATTATTAGTCAGAATCTTCTCACATAATGTCATAGTCTCAATCAGCCATAGAATAGTCTAGAACATATCTAAATAGTATAAGAACCTGTATCTAGGTAGATGTCTTCTTCATTCTGATTTAGTTTTCTTCTCCCCTCTTATACTTGCCCAACAATACTATTTCTTCTATATATTTTTAGTAACTAGAGATATATTGATTGATAGTTATTGACCAATTCAAGACCTTTCCTAACAAGAATATGGGAGCTTATCTAGAGCTTGGTAGATATCTAAAACAAAATATATTAAGGATAGAAAGAGAGAAAGTATTCACTACTTTCTATTCTTTATTCTGTAATCCCAAACTCTATAAATCTATCCTGTTCCTCTTCAGTTATGATTCCTTCATTGTACAGGTGGAGATTTTGTAGGTTGACCTCATATACTGATCGAATTAGTTTGTCAAATATATTATTATTATTCCAAGTATAAATAAAATTTGCTACTATTATCAGTCTGATAAGATTTAAGAATCTATCAACGATTTTTATAGCTTCTATCCATTCCAAGAAATTTTCTTCAATTGTATAGAAGTCAGAAAGGATTTCTATTTTGACCTGTATCATTTTGATAGAGTATATAGTAACCCACAAAACTATTGTAATATTTTGAACTTTGCACTTTATTGCATAATAACTCAAAAATGAAATAAGATAAAATCATAAAAAAATTAGGTAATAAAAGCCATCATTCTGACGTTTATTTCCATATATAGGTTTATAACTTAATTTCCTTTTTGGTCAAGATACAGAGCATTCTTTCAGCTAGTCTCATTGTAATAGTTTTGTAGCCAATGAAAAAAATATACTGAACCCATAATTTCTGAGGCTAATTTGCCATCAAATTCAGCCACAGGTCATGTGACAACTATTTCAACTTCAACAATGCATAAATATGTACAAACAACAGTTTCATCTGAACTACATCATTATGAATCTCTCTCCACATCTTAAACTTACCATATTCTCTCTCTTCTTGATTCTGGCTATTCTGCATACAAGATATGTTCAAGTACTGGTGTTCACCCTAGTACTATATCCAGACTTTGCTCTAAATATTGCCCCCACCTTCCAAAATTATTTGGTAGATATTCTATCAAGCTTTCTTCCACTAATATTAACTATACTATCTATCTTATTATATCTAATAAGGTAGAGAATGCTATTCAGGCCATCAAAATACTTTAGAATATCATCAACAAACCCCTCTCAACTGGAACAGTTCATCACCACCTCAAAAAGGCTTGAATAAAGATAGTGGTAAAGAAAAAGATACTACTTTCTAAGCACCATAGAAGAGAAAGATTAGACTTTGTAATTAGTTACAAGAATTAGACTGTGGAGGACTGGAAGAGGGTAGTATAGTCAGATGAGATAAAGATCAATTGCTTGGAATTAGATGGAAGGAAATTTGGAAAAAGGCAGAAAAGGGTCTTAGTAACAGGCTAGTTAAAGAAATACTAAAATTTGGTAGAGGATCTATAATGATGTGGGGCTGTATGATATAGGAGAGGCCTGGATATTTATGCAAGATTGATAGAAGGATGGATAGTAATCTTTATATTGGGATTTTAGAGGATAAACTATAAGATAGTATCAGATATTATGGCAAAAATTATACTGACATTATTTTTTAATAAAATAATAACTCTAAGCACACCTACAAAAAGGCCAAAGCCTGGTTTAAAGACCATAATTTTCAAGTCTTATTATAGCCAGCATAGTCTCCAGATCTTAACCCAATTAAACATCTATGGGGATACTTGAAAAGGAGGCTTAAAGAGTACAAAATACTACCAAAGAAGATATTAGAACTTTAAGAGAGGATAGAAGAGGAGTGGAATAAGATAGAACTCTCAGTTTATCAGAGATTGATAGAGAGTATACCTAGAAGAGTTGCTACAGTTATTAAGGCTAAAGGTGGCTATACCAAATACTAATAAAGTAGAGTTTTCTTTATTTCTTTTATCAGCCATAAAACTATTGCAATAAGACTAGCTGACAGAATGCTCTGTATCTCAACCAAAAAGGAAATTAATATCAAGTATGATTCTCTATCTCTATACTTAGTATAATATTTTATCTTGTCTCATTTTATCTTGTGTGATATATCATATCACATCTAAAGTGGAGATGAGAGTCTTCCTTCTTCAGTTTCTTACTCTTATCTCCAGGTATGTGTACAATATTATATACTCAATATACAGTCCTTACTCTCATCTCTAGATCAATCAAGTCTTTTTCTTAGTTCTAAGTACATCATTTAATAGGTTATGAGCCTGGGCTTGTTGTAAAGCCTCCAACATAACAATAAGTGTAAGATAGTAACTATTGGTACTACTATTGAGTTATGTTGTATCCATATCTTGATTGTAGTCTGGATAAGACCAAATAGCTCAGTGGTAGAGCACCTTAGTACAAATGAGGAGGCCCCAGGTTTAATTCCTGGTCTAGTCATTCTTTTCTAGTGTTAGTTTGTACTATTTAATAATTAAGTCTTTCTCTCATTATATAGACATATTTAACAATTAATTCATAAACCCATATATGGAAATAAACGTCAGAATGATGGCTTTCATTAGGTAATTTTTTTATGATTTTATCTTATTTCCTTTTAGAGTTATTATATAATGAAGTACAAAGTTCAAAACATTGCAATGATTTTGTGGGTCACTATAAATATACTCTTCTGACTACTCATCAATATGCATTAAAATTTTCAAACAAAAAGGGGCTGTGCTACTTTTTATATGTCATTGGAGGTCTATACATAGTTAATATGACATTTTGAAAAAGATGGACAACAGGAATATTTGCTTCTTCATATACTTGAAAATGAGAGTTAACTAAGTAGAAAAAGAAAAGATATAGTACAGTGTCAATGCTCATCAAATTTAAATTAGCAAATGGGAGTTGTTGATCTAGTATGTGTATTAAAGTAGGGGATGGAAAAAAGCTCTGGGCTTCCTAAAAGATGTTATATATCTTACTAAGAGTCTGATCTAATAGTGTCTATATAGCTGCTCCGAGTTCTACAAGCTACTGCATTATAGTATTTTTTCAAGATGCTTTGTCCTAAAACCTCTTTATTATTCTATAATTCTGTCAGCATATAGTATGGTGTATTTCCTAGTAATACTGGATAGTATGATGGACTTCACTAGTCTTGACTGTAATCAATGTTATTGTAAAATTCTCTAAAGGTTATTTCTTGAACCTCACTATTAGTAATATATCCTTTTGACACTATTTGTGATCAATTAATCATTCAAGATATCAACTAGAGGTACATTACTAGTAACAAGAGAGAGGGGTAGGATCTTTAACTAAGTATGAATAAAAGGTTATCAAGATCAATAAAGGAGAATTTAGATTTTTAGGAAGTCTCAAATAGTCAATAACTATAACAACTAAATCTCTAGTCTCTAGAAATATAGGAAGTTGATAGTATTGTTGGGCAAGTAAAGATAGGAGAGGAAAACCAAATCTGAATTAAAAAGACATCTACCTAGTTACAGAGTTCTTATATACTACTTAGATATGTTCTAGACTATTCTACTACTGACTGAGACTATTATGTCACATAGGAAGATCCTGACTAATAATGACTAAATATTACTGAGTAAGCAGCCTGAAAATAGCCCAATGACTAAGCCTTATTATTCTATCTCTAAATCATATAAGAGCTATATGACAACTATATGTTAGCTATGCAATGGCCAATCTAAAATAGTAATCTGAACCCAAATTAATAGTATCTGACAAAATCCTAACAGAGTAGATGTTAGGGGTGATTGAAAGGATTAAAAGGGTGGAAAGGTGTACAAAATTAATAGAAAGGGGTTTTTGAAGAATATGAGTCTTTCAATTGAATTAGGCCAAAAGGGATTAAACAATATATAATTTAGGGAGTTTTGCCATTGTGTCCTTTCCTGGTAATATGTGACTTTATATTATTTCATACTGCAAATAGGCAATTCCAGAATTAGAAGTGCTAATGGTTATATCAACATACTCTCCTCTAAGCCAGGACAAATAATGAGTGGGATGTGGATATCATAGGAGAATAAAATAGAGAAAATTTAAACATAATATATTTAATGGGAATATCCAAGGCCACATTCAATAAAAAAATTCAAATCTTTGCTGTGGTTATAATTCAAATGCAATCCAACCATCCATTAGTCCAAAATGTACATATGATACATAATAAGACTGGTCTAATTACTCTTCACCACACTATTCTATACTCCATTCTTCTATTATTCCAACTTGTCTTTATTGAAACTCATTACCATATTACTGGTACTACTAATAGGGGTCTAACTTGTAATTGTGATAATACTACCTTGTTAAATAATGCACTAAAAAACTTTTCTTTCCTAGCAACCACCACTATCGACTCGCAAAATCCTGCTAGAGAGGTTTTTTCTAGTCAACGGTGACAGTTACTTTTCCAGAATATACCTATCTCTATCAGTAAACTAGTTATACATACCCTCCTGAAGTGTCTCATGTGAAAATGTCTCATATGGGGGGGAGCTCAAAATACTCTTCCCTCAACTCGATTGCAGTCTTATTCAGTGACCCCAGCCCCAAGCCAGACTACCAGAACCAACTCCCAAGACATGACAACACTTAATAAGGCAGATCTACTAGCCAACTCGAAAATAAAGAATGCCAAGCAGGCCATGGATTTTTTATACAAACATGGGTATATGGCAACCTCTGACTATAAAGAACTAACTGTAGCAGATATTGTTTTCCTCCTACTACTCATAGCAAGTGACAGGGTAACCAAGGCAATCACCCAGGATGGCACGAAGGCCCTGGCAATACTTCTAGAAACTATTGATATAGATTCCCAGACCGATAAGATTACTCTTGCAGTAATAGCCAAAGTTGAAGAACACTTAGGAAACACTCTCGAAAACCTAGTCAGCAAGACAAATGGTCTTATCAATGTGGCAGAGCAACTACAGAACACATTAATAAATAGAGAAGAGCAGATACGCCCTGCCCCTACTAACACATAGATATAGGCTGGCTCCTCTGCAGCAGTAGTCCTATACCCCCAGCTTCCACTCTCCCACCACAATACTATCAACCGCAGCACTCTATGTGAATGGCAAATATTATTGGACAGGATATCCGAATTTAATCTTCACGAGTCTACAGAAGAACAGCTTATACTCAGGGCTAATCTTGCCCTCGATCGCATGACAACCACAGTAATAGATGGTGATCCACCACCTGATAGTACAAGATTCACTAGGATCTGCAAACTACCCAATAGTAGAGTGCTCTATGAGATATCAACAGCCTCCTCAGCACAGTAGTTAAAGGAACCCACCATCTGCCAAGTTTTTGAGGCTCTCTTTGGACATATTGCAAAAGTCAAAGACCAAGCAGCCTCACTAATCATCGAGTATGTACCACTCTCACACTCACCAGACCATCAAACAGAATACCACAAAATTGAATGAACTGCAGGACTTCAAGAGGGCATAATACTCAGTACCAAGTAGATAAAGCCTGAGGAATATTGGTCTCAAGGACAATGTTCTGCATACCTCATAGCCAAACTCAAGAACACAGAGGCAGCTAATATTATAATTAGGAATGGGGTAATAATAGCTGGGAAACGTGTCTGGGTACACAAATTGGCACGACTCCCTCAACAATGCTTGAATTATCAAGTACTAGGCACTAATCATCTAGTGGCAGAATGCCAGCTCCAAACCATCTGTGGAACCTGCAGTCAAGATCACCGCATGAAAGAATGCATAACAGTGGACCCAGACAAGTTCTACTGTACCCATTGCCAATGCACAGGACATGCATCCTGGGACAAAGACTGTCCAATTTATGCCAGAGCATGTAAGAAGATAGCACAAGCTGATCCAGAGAAGACCTACAGATACTATCTGAGCCTTTTACTGTTGATATATCCAACCCACTGGCAACTCAGGAGATAGCGATATGCCTCGAGTTGATACAATGAGTCTAATACAGTATGCGAGGTAATCCTAAAGATACACCAACAACAACCAAGGATTCCACAATGAAGGAATATGAAATGCGAAGTGCAAAATAGAAGTGCGAAATAAAATGGAAGAAATGCGAAACGTGAAGGGGTGCGAATTAGTAAAGGGATATAAAGGCTGGTGATGAGAATGGTAGAAACTCGGTGTGTAATACTGAGAGACTATGGTAATCTGGAGTCCAAAAATGCAATGAGGTGCGAGATAGTTCAAGCGAGTGCAAGATAATGGGGCAATAGGTGAAGGCGATAGACAATAGATGACGAGGACAAGAATGCATGATACTAAATCGTAATACTAAAGCGATAGGATTCAAATTGAAAGTGAGAGGTAAACTGATTTGTTATTGTTATAAAATTTTGTATATGCTTTTATATCTAAAAATCACACTAAACTACTTCAAAATGGTGCTAACAATTTTCTACATATGGGGGCGTCACAGAGTACATTAGAGAGCAACTAGTTAGAAGGGGAGCATAGGTGGCATACTACAATACTGCAAAAAGTCGAGAATTAGAAATAATATCCTAATGTGGAAACTAATAGTTATAAAAGGATTAGAGAAAAATTGATCTTTTAATTCAAGGTGTAGTGATCATGGGAAGCAAAGAACCTTTTAAATTACCATAAAAGGCAATTGATGGGATGGAATTTGCGAACAATGAGACAGGATAAAAGGCTGTGAAATGATGAAAAATACTATGAAACATGATTTGAGGCTGAAAGAGTGGCTGTTAGGGGTGATTGAAAGGATGGGAAGATATGCAAAATTGATAGAAAGGGGTTTCGAAGTTTGTGAGTCTTTCGATCGAATTAGGCCAAAAGGGATTGAACAATGCGAAATGTTCATGGTTGCGAAATTTAGGGAGTTTTGCTATTATGTCCTTTCTCGGGCCTAAGTGACTTCACATGATTTTGCACTGCAAATGGGCAATTTGGAGGCTAGAAGCCCTGATGGTCATATTACTGTAGACCTGGGAACAAGTTGGAGGCCTTGACATGATCCACTCCAGAGATGGACCTCCTCCCTCTGGTAATATAAGACCCTCCCAGACTCCCCTTGACTGGGCAGCAGAAACAGAATGGGAACAACCCTGGACAAGAGTTCAGTATAGGTAAGAAAATGCTTGGATGCCAGGAACTCAAAGACCTGGATATCAGGCTGGCATAATACCAGCTCGTAATACTAACCCCCCAGTAGGCACACAGCCCGATAAAGGCTGGGTGCAAAGGATGTAGTCAATACAGCCAACAACATCTCAGCACGTCCTTTACCATTCTCTCACATGAGATAGCTTGCAACAACCACTCTCTCCTGGTTCCCAGTGGATGATTGACACCTACTTCAGTGGCTCACAAATAGACAGAGTTCAAGCAGACACTCATTAGTATATCAGAAAACCCAATGAACACACTCCAACAGATCAGAATATGGCAACAGAACTTGAACTCATCTCTTACAGCCCAGCTTGACATGTTACATAGATTAGACCCCAAGATATACCCAGCCGATGTTATCGCAATCCAAGAACCACACATTGACTTCCTCAGTAATTCTAGAGCATCACTGCACTGGATTTCGATATACCCTTCAAAACACCAACAAGACCCAACCAAGACAAGATCTCTCATCCTGGTCAACAAAAGACTCCACTCAGATGCCTGGACTCAAGTCCACCTCAACTCCCATAATATTATGATTGTGAGAATTATGGCAACAGATACCAACTTCCTTATTTTCAACATTTACAATGACTATAACCACTCATAGAGTCTAGATCAGCTGACATGATTTCTATGGCATGAAGCTCAATGACAACCTAGATGCAGCACAGGAGCTCCTAAACATCACTATAGACCATGATATGCACATGATCCTCTCTAAGAACATCCCCACACTAAAGGCCTTTGTATCAGGCAACTACACTCGACTAGACAATGTGTTTGCTTTGGAGAATATCTAACATTGCTTTACCATCTGTAAGGCTATTCTGGAGGAACAATCGATTAAGACAGACCACTTTCCAATCTACTCCACAATCAACCTCTCTGTTAAGTCTCTAGTAGAGGAACTGAAATTCAACTTCAGGGCAGTCGATTGGGAAAATTTTCATAAGGAGCTCACAGCCAACCTTGATGTGCTTAGACCGATTATGGACCTCACCACTCAGACAGCATATGAGATCGAACTATTGTCCCTTACTAACACTATAACAGCTACAATAATAGCAACAGTCCCGAAAACCTGTCCCTCCCCTTTCTCCAAATGCTGGTAGACAACTAAACTAGCCACTTTGCAGCTAAACTCTAGGCAACTAGGACAGAAAGCTTTCAGACACAGATCATATCTATTCCACCCGGTACATGATGAGTATAGATGTGCTTACAATGACTATTCAGAAAGGCTCACTAAGACAAAGCTAGAATACTGGGAGAAGTGGCTAGAAGAAGTGGATGAGCACAGTGTTTAGACAGCTAACTGATATATTTCTAGCCCCCCCACAGATGGGGGATGCACTCAAATCTCAAGCCTATGCAACCCAACGAACCGGGAGAGTGACCCAGTCACTAACAATGCTGACAAATACCAGTTGTTCTTCGATGTGTTCTTTCCATCCAGGCTATCTGACAAATCCCACCCCCCCCTCCCCCCAAGGATTCATATACCCACTCCCCAAATTTGACTATCAACCAATTACTGCCAAATAAGTTGCCAAGGTGATACGATGACTCAAACCACACAAAGCACCAGACGACAACCAAATCCCTCATATCATCTTCATTCAATGCGCAGAGTTACTAACTCACTGCCTAGTTAATCTTTACAGGGCCACCTTCAACCTCAATTACTACCCATAGAGCTAGAAAGATTCTACAACAGTAGTATTGTGTAAACCAGGAAAAGATGACTATACCCTGCCCAACTTGTACAGACTGATAGCACTAATAAGGACTATTGCCAAGATAGCATCTGCCTGTATTACTGAAGACCTATCACACCACACAGAAATACTGGGTCTCCTTCTACCAAACCACTTTGGATGTCATGCTAGAAGAGCTACTACGGATTTCCTCCACTATATTACAAAGTACGTGAAAGATGCATGGCACCATGGTAGAGTAGCATGCGCTCTATTTCTTGATATCAAGGGAGCATTCCCGAGCATCTCACTTAACCATCTGATACACAACCTCCATAAACGCAGAGTGCCCCAACAATACACAGACTAGATATGCTCGAAGATTGATGGTAGAATAACGACATTCAGTTTTAATGGATACAAATCAGAAAAGATGGCTTTTCCCTATGGCATTGATCAAGGATGCCCTCTCTCTGGTATCCTATATCAATTCTATAATGCTGACCTATTAGAGATACCATCGAAGTGCACTCATGAAGACGCTGTTTGCTTCATTGACGATATAGCCATAATTACACAGGCCAAAATGCTATCAGATGCCACGTAGAAACTCGCAAACATGATGGAATGGCAAGGGGGGTACCTAGATTGGGCCAAACAACATAATTGTGAGTATGCAATAGATAAATTTGCACTAATTGGTTTCACTCGTAAGAGGGAAAAAACACATACCCCATCAGGATCAAACAGAATAGGCCCCACCAGGCGACCACCCATCCTAATACAAGGCCATGAAATTGAACCTTCCACCACCCACAGATTCCTGGGCATCATGGTAGACCAGGAACTATGGTGGAAGGTGCATATCGCTCATATAATGAACAAAGGAACAAAATGGATTTTGGCATACAGGAGACTATCCCAGCCCTCCAAGGGAGTTTCCATAAAGTATATGTAAAGGTTCTATCTTTCAGTCGCAGTCTCTCGAATGTTATATGTAGCTGATGTCTTTATCACCCCACCAAGCACTGACAGCAGAGGATCTCACACAGCACTGCAATTGTTAGGGAGAGTACAACGCCTGGCTGCCATAAATATTACAGGTGCTATGCGCACTACTGCCACAGATGTCATAGAAGCACAAGCTAATTTGCTACCATTCCCTCTACTAATTGATAAGGTTATTTACAGGGCAACAGTCTGTCTAGCATCTCTCACAACAGCCCACCCTCTATACAAACATGTCCATAAAGCAGTGAAGCACTTCATTCGCAACCACTGCTCGTCCCTTCATGAAATGTTTCATATGTACAAAGTTTAACCACCACAGATCAAAAAACTAGCAGCAATGTGGATGGGACTAAAATGGATTCCTAAGTTCAAGGTTCACATCACTGAAAATAAGGAGACTGTGATAGCAGAGAAAAAAGAGAGAGCTGCAAGGGGAGGCATCTGAGTGTATACAGATAGGTCAAGTATTGCAGGTGGAGTAGGCGCTATAGCAGTTTTGTTTAACAGTGGACAGTTAGTGGCAGTGATGAAGAAACACCTGGAAAAGTCAAGACACCACACAGTGTACGAAGCAGAAGTTGTGGGAATAGTGATGGCAATGGAACTGATAAGAAAGCAGCATAGTGGGGAGGAAGTAGTTGTCGGACTAGATAGCATGGCAGCATTGAAAGTATTGATGAAAAGGAGCCCAACAGCAGGATACTACCTTGTCGATGTAGTCTATGAGGGAATGAGGAGAGTGTGGAAGAGATATCGGAGGCTGAAGATAAAGCTAGTTTGGATACTGGGGCATGAGGGACTAGCAGAAAATGAGTCCAGCAATATAGAGGCAAAACTGGCAGCATCAGGCAAGTCTACAGAGGATAAACTCTTACTGGAAGAGATTAGGAGAATGCTACCACACAGCATATTGGTGATGAAACAGACATTTTACCAAAAACTGTAAAAGAGAGCACAGAAGCAATACGAGAAATCTCTATGCTACCGGAAGATGCAATGGATCAACCCAACTGCACCATCCAAATAATTCCTGAAACTTACAAGCAATCTTCCTAGACATCACGCATCTATTTAATGTAGCTTTGAACTGGACATATACCTCTGAACCACCACCTTCACCAGATTGGGAAGCTGGGGGCCCTGATCTGCACATCATGTGGAGAAGAGAACAAGACTATCACACACTTTTTACTTCGTTGCCCTGCCCACAAGGCTCATCGACACATCCTGGCACAATGTATCTTTCGTGGAGGGCATAGGATGCTTGAAGGAATACTTTCTAGACCCAATGCAGTCCAACATCTGTTTTGATACATCAACCAAACTAGGAGGTTCAAGCCAATATATGGCAATACACTCGAAATCCCTACTTAGGCACTCACATGCTATTACCCGAACCCTGATCTTGACTGAGCCAAGGACAACTAATAGAAACCTGCCTTACACTGCTCGATAAAACGTGCAACACACACAAATCACTCTGGCTACCACTTTGATAGCCAACACTAATCCTGCAGAGATGGAATTACAAGCACTAGACAGAACGCACGACACAAGTAAATACAGTAGATTAATTGTCTTGACATAGGGTATATACCCCAATAGACAATAAACTAGGAGGAAAAAAAAAAATGATGCACTCAGAACCAAGAGGAAGACTCAATTGGTCTGGAGATGAGAGTAAGAAACTGTATATTGAGTATATAACATTGTATATATACCTGGAGATGAGAGTAAGAAACTGTATATTGAGTATATAACATTGTACATATACCTGGAGATGAGAGTAAGAAACTGAAGAAGGAAGACTCTCATCTCCGCTTTAGATGTGATGTGACATGTCACACATGACAAAATGAGACAAGATAAAATATTGTACTAAGTGTAGAGATAGAGAATCATACTTAACATGCTCTTGATATGATATCTCTACACCAGCATATAGCAATGGTGTTCCATCCATCCTCTTGTTCACCTCATCCAGATCAAGTTGTGCTAGATCCAGTTTCTCAAGGGAAATGCCTTCCAAGTTAGAGGAAGCAGGGATGTTGACATCTATCAGTCCGACATTGTGATCAGCAGTTAAAACGTCGAAATCATGACCAAGAGAAATTAGAAACAAATCAAAAGACAGAAAATGGAACAGTGGAAAGTTTGACTTTCTTTTTATCTTGACATGGGTTATCATTTAAGAGAAATTGTTGGGCAAAGTAGAGTAGGGACAAGTGCAGGCATATCAGCAGCATTCAGTGACACATGCTACGGCAAATACCTTGAAAGAATTTGGATCTCTTCTGAGCATGTATATGTATGAAATCGTCGCAGCGAACGGAAGTAACACTACGGTAGTCGTAATTAAAAACAAACTCGACTAGTATTGCTTCGAAGCTGCGAGACAGCAAGATTTCGAATGAGAAAAAATTTCTTGTGAGCTCAAAGACTAAGTACAGCCACCATCAATCCCAATACAAAGAAGTACGACGCAGGATGTGCCAGGAAACGTTGGCCATTATTAGATGAAGTGGTATTTCCACTGTAGGACCATGTCACGTTCAAAGTTTTGCTCGTGGTCAAAACAGTCATGCCGATACCAATTCCATCCTCATCAAGATTAAAGCTAACCGTTTGATACCCGTTAATTCTTCCAGGTGTTTGTGGGCCAGAGCTGAACGTATGCGCGTCAAAGCTATTTAGGTTTGTCATCGAGATCAACGTACTGCACGTATTGCTCCCCATCACCATCGAGAATGATGAAAGAGTCTATTTGATCGTTCAGAAAGACAGATACGTTGTAGCTGTCAAGGTCGCTCAGTCAGCCCCTACAATTCTGAAAGTAGGGTAACGATACGTTCACCTTCCGGCATCGAGGTCCCCGAGTGGCATAACTGCGTAGTTCAAAGATTTATTCCCATATAACAACGGTGGCAAAACGGTTGCTAAAAGGAAGAGAAAATCAGTGAACTGAAGAATTATCTGTGGGTTCACAATAAACTGACCATTATAGCCAGCCGACGTAGTGTAGCCTCTCTTAGAAACAGACGGAATATTCACCACAGTATCGCAATCGATTCCGACTATCGAGACCCCAAACTTCTGCCCGACCTGCAGATTATTTGATGACCGGAAAGCGTTGATATACCACCCTTGCTCTGTGTTTTGATAATCAGGGACACAAGCTATCTGTGCCCCGGCACCACCTTCAGATGTAGACGCAAACGGATACTAGGAAAATCATTAGATAGCGCGGTTTAAAATGATAGCATTCACACCTCGTCACAAGTTTTGTGCGTGATCGAGGTGTTGCAGTGACCTCTGACGCAGCCAGCAGCACGCCTTTTTGCGGATTTTCCTGATGGCCCTGCATAGGTCAGTTCATCAAGATTTTTCTTCCCTCGTTTTCTCATGCCTGTAATGCACACTTAGCCAGTATTATCCAAATCACATAATCAGCCACACCTAAGCACATGTTTGCAACTAGCTGTTTACGGGGCAACAATTGTTCAGATTAATTGTATGGGTCATAAAACTACGAACCACATCAGTTAAACCTGATACGTAGATGAACGTGATCGTAGGTGTCGGAGCTGTATGATACGATTAAACTAAGTGAAGAGCAACCCATCAAACAGGGAGGGAAGACTGCCTCACCTGAGGAACTTGCTGTGTTCGTGGCCGTATTTGTGTCAGAGGGTACAGAAAAGTCCGGGGTAGAAAAGGTCTCGGTGGGGGTCGGAGTTGGGGACGTCGAAGTTGGAGTAGTGGACGTCTGAGTATTCTCGGTCGGTGGCGGATAGTAGGTCGTTTGTTCTGGGTATAAGCACAGCCCATTCCCCGCACATGAAGAACCTTCTGGGCAGCCTGACAGAAACCCTCCCTGAAATCAAACTTCACCCAGACAGATCAAGTGGCTACGCACAAGTTCCCTCACAACATATGTAGCCCGAATAGCAACAACCCCCGGCCGAGGGACAGCACGACTCCCCGTTATAACAACAATAATTACTACAGCAAAACTCGCCTGGGCTGCAACAGCCAGAGCCAGATTTACAGCAAGCACTGCCGGATTTGCAGCATTCTTTGCCGCCGCAGGTCTGCGCTTTTTTTGGGCAGCATCTAAAGAAAAACACAGAATTAAACAATGTCTTCGAGTCACATGTCCAAGTCGCATACTGAAATGCACCACGACACTTTGTTGGCAACCGATTTCAGAGAAAATCCATATAGAGCACAAAGGGGTGTGGACGCACATTATCGTTATATGGACAAGAATATACCTCGTTGCACTATAACAAAGATTTAGCACCGCCTAGAACGAAGCGGGGAGCTCTTACACAGTAATAGCCAGGAGCAGCACATCTATTTGGAAAGTTCGGGCATTGATCTAGGTAAAGAAGGTCAGATAATGGGGACGATGTTTTGAGACTTGTACATACGGTAGGTTGGATCTATGCATTGGAACTGCTGACGCAGATTAAGCGAAGACAAACCATCCCTTAGGACGAGGAGCGAAGAAGCATTGTTCGTAAAGTGGTCGGTCTGTCGATCTTTGCGGGGATTCGGAGCGACTCCTGGACCTATTCGTGCTACGGAAGACTGGACAAAGAGGAGAATAAGAGAAATTGTGACGAGGTAGAAGTGCGGCTTGAACGACGACATTGTTGTTGCGTACAGCAATGAGTGGGAAGAAACTAGAGCCGAGTACCGTTTAAAACACGGGCAACCCACCTTTTCCTGCCGCTCCCAGTAGTTGTTCAAGTTGTCTTGTACCTCGCTCCATGACTTGATTGATGGTCAACAATCTGTCAACTGTCAGATCAATAAAAGTGCCCAGCACTGATTGGCCACACGGTGCCGCCACCGTGACGCGTACTGGTCTGTGGAAGTAGATCCCCCGCCGTATAGTAGTGGGCAAAGAGGGAGAGGGAGAGGATATGGAAGATGATACCACACTAAGTTGTTACTAGGACTAGCGCTTTGAATCCTCATTCTGTGCCGCCACTAAGTCCACAGGTTGTCCTTTTCCAGGTCCAGGCTCAAGGAGGCAAACTTTTGGACCGCGTTCATCGTTGCTGGTACTACCTCACTCTTTCAACCTGAAAACTGAGTGCTTGGTGGGCGCCTCGGCTCGGTGCCTAAAGGCTAAGTGCCAAGGAAGCCAAGTCAGTTAGCCAAGCGGGTCAGACTCACATGGCCAGAAACCCCGGGCCATAACGGACCGTGGATCATATTTCAAGAGACTCAGATAGACAGTCTCCGAGCCGCTGTTATCTCTTTTCAATGCTGATAGAGAGCCTGTGCGGGACAAGCTTCAACCGTTATCCACCATGTCGAAAACTCGCATCCCCCTCATATTCGTGGGTCTTCAGCTACAGTCCTCTGTGCTCCATGATTTTACATCACCCGTGCTTCATTTTTGGTTTTAGGGAACGATGACAATCGGCGAACAGGGGAAAAATGGCGTTCGTACTTACGATCCGAGAGTAAACCAGCAGATCTTAGACGTATTCTTTGCGCACGGCCACAAAGAAGTAGACACGGCTAGAATATATGGCGAGGGAACTACGGAATCCGTACGTCAGACTTTCTATGCGGTCGGAATAACTTGTACTCAGATTAAGTATTCAGACCCTGGCCAAGCTGGACTTGAAAGATGCAGTCTTAGACACAAAGCGAGCGAGCTAGGCAACTTTTGTGTGGAATATGAACTTACCCTTCTTATGTAGAGTTTACCCAACAAATCCAGGCGACCATTTACCTGAAAAATTCCGTAGCACATTCGCTACATCTATCAAGTCCCTGATCCCTTACAAAGTTCGCGTGCTATACCTCCATGCCCCAGATAGAAGCGTTCCATTCGTTGACACCTTACGAGAGGCTAATGAACTGTACAAGCAAGGTCTCTTGTAAGTCAATTCTCCAACGATGTAGCGTGACGCAATAAATACGTTTCTCTCAGCGAGGTCTTGGGATTGAGTAATTATGCTGCTTGGGAGGCAAGTCGTGCACATTGGTTTCTGCCAGCAGATAAACAGTGACGAAACTTCAGGTCGCAGAAATTGTAGGAATATGTAAGACGAATGGTTGGGTCCAGCCGAAAATCTACCAAGCGTAAGAACCTTTATATCCTTTTCCACACATTCTGATCGTTTGTTCAGGATGTACAATGCAATCACCCGTGCTATAGAATCTGAACTAGCTCCATGCTGCAGAAAATACGGCTTGCGTATTGTTATCTACAATCCTTTAGCGTACGCATAACTGTTCTACGAGATTCGTCTTACCAAGCATCTCCTTCCATCTAGTGGTGGCATTTTCGCAGGCAAATTAAAAGCCCCAGAGGATGATGGCCCATCTGGAGGCAGATTCGACTCGAGTTCTGCGATGGGCAAAATGTATCGGGCAAGGTACATTAAACAAGCCTACTTCGATGCCCTGAACATATTACAACCCGTTGCCGTACGCATTCAAGTGTCCTGTCTCTCTGCGTTCCATTCTTATGTTTTCATAGGATAAGCATCACATCAGACTGACATCGATTGCCCTCCGCTGGTGCCAACACCACTCGGTCCTCAATGCTGATGACGGAATCATCATCGGTGCTAGTAGTCGCGAACAAGCTGAGCAGAATTGTGCGGATTCGGAAGAGGGTCCTTTACCTGACGAAATTCTCGTCGCACTTGACGAAGCATGGAGGATTGCTGGATCTAGTGCGCCAACGTACTGGCGTTAAGATTCAGGTGATAATTGGATGTAACAACTGTATAGGTTTCTGTACAAAGAACAAGCGTGTGGAACATTATCAATCAATTGGCGTAGAAGGATTCCAGAGACTGACAGTACAGACGCCTGAGCATACCGTGGACTCCGACGAGGCGCGTGAGGTGATGGCCTAGTCAAATTTTGAATAAATAATGATTACACAACCCCTGAGTCGCGCGTTCAAGTTGCCGCTTACTACTAAGCGCTAGTCTTTTGTTCCTCAGAACGTACTCCTAGGCTATTCCAGCATTCTTGTCTTCTCCACGGATGCTAACTAAGGCCCGTTCAACTGCTCGCCGTTCAGTTCTTCCGGCTTCCAATCGTTCCTCGAGGTCACAGCTTCTGTTGCAAATAGCGAATGTGAAGGTCAGCAGTACTTTGAGCGGAAGAGTAATTCAATCGGAACGGAGATCTTTTGCTACAGCCGCACCAGCATCAATTTGTGAGTTCGATTCTTATTCGTATTTTGAATCAGGCTATGCAACTCGAGTTTGCATATTTCGCTTACAGTCTGCCCGAACTGAAGACTGATTACTTCATATTTAACAGTTCCTAATGTCATCGGGAGCTCTTTACACAAGCCCCATTTCGACAAGATACTCATTGCTAATAGGTCCTTGATCTTTCGCGTTTATCTCTGCATTATGAGGTCTTTCTCACGCTCGAATGTGGTGTAGAGGGGAGATCGCATGTCGTGTCATTCGTACTGCGAAGAAATTAGGTATTCGGACAGTGGCAGTATACAGTGATGTCGATGCAGATTCACTCCACGTACGGATGGTGAGCATTTCGTCTTACTTATCTCGTTGTATGTTCATCGTATCCACCAGGCGGACGAAGCTTATTGTATAGGTCCTGCACCTTCTTCCGACAGTTATGTCAGTGATTCTATCACTTTATTTCTTGTCGAATAACTGTGGAACAGCTTCACATGGACAAAATAATTGAAATTTGTAGACGAAGTGGAGCGCAGGTAACTCCACTATCTCAGTCTTATGCACAAATAGTCAACCCGTCTATTCGAAGGCTCTTCATCCAGGTTACGGGTTTCTCAGCGAGAACGCAAAGTTTTCAGAGCGTTTAGCCCAGGAAGGTATTGTTTTCATTGGTCCACCCACGACTGCGATAATCAGTATGGGATCGAAAAGGTTAGTTGTCGCGCTAAATTCGTAAAGGCGGTTATCCCCTAACCATTGGCTCTAAGCGAGTCCAAAAATATTATGTTAGGTATGCACATTCGTGCTCTGCTGCTTCTAACATACAAAGGTGCTCATTGAATGATAGCTGCCGGCGTGCCCTGCGTTCCCGGATATCACGGATCTAACCAAGATCCAGATTTTCTGCTACAAGAGTCTGAGAAAATGGGTTAATATACACATCATGACATCTTCTTTTTCGTAATGACGACCATGTATACAGGATTTCCTGTGCTCATCAAAGCCGTGCACGGTGGCGGTGGGAAAGGGATGCGCGTTGTCCATTCGGCCTCCGAGTTTTCCGAGGCCCTTGCTTCCGCCCAACGTGAGGCATCGAAGGCATTCGGGGATGCCAACGTGTTGGTGGAAAAATACATTGTTCACCCCCGTCACGTTGAAGTTCAAGTATTTGCAGATGAGTTTGGTTCTGTAGTCAGTTTGTGGGAAAGGGACTGTTCTGTTCAGAGAAGAAACCAGAAGATAATCGAGGAATCTCCTGCCCCGGGGTTATCTGCAGAGTTGAGGGCCGCCTTGAGTGCGAAGGCAGTCGCTGCAGCTAAAGCAGTCAATTACGTCGGTGCAGGAACTGTCGAGTTCATCTTCGATAATGACACAGACAAATTCTACTTCATGGAAATGTATGGTCCTTTGCTGTTTTTCCTAATGTGATTGTTGACCAGTCGGACAGGAACACGAGATTACAGGTGGAGCATCCGGTAACAGAAATGGTCACAGGTCTTGATCTTGTGGAATGGCAGCTTGAGGTTCCTATTCATGTTTCAACTCGGCAGTATTATTTACTGTATATTTAGGTTGCTGTCGGAAATCCTCTACCTCTCCCCCAGCAGTCGATACCACTTATAGGACATGCATTTGAGGCACGGATATATGCCGAGAACCCTCGTAATAATTTCCTTCCTGACTCTGGGGCTCTCCTTTATCTCTCTACTCCAACTCCCACACATGCATTCGCGCCGAACTTCACATCCGAACCAGCTATCGGATCTCCAGATTTTACACCCGCTATCCCCCATACCCCTATGGAAATAGTGCCAGCTGTACGGTTGGAACAAGGCTTTGGCCATGGCTCACAAATCGGCGTATTTTATGATCCGATGATAGCCAAACTTATAGTGCATGGACGAGATAGGACAGAAGCACTGCGAATACTTCGTAAGGCGCTTGATGAATACAAAGTTGTCGGAGTCGCAACAAATGTAGAGTTTCTACAAAATTTGGCCGGGAATCCCTCGTTTATTGAAGGCAAAGTGGAAACTGGGTTTATACATGTAATATTTTTCGGTCTTGCGTCGCATTGTTGCTTTATTGATCAACATGCAGAAACACTTTGCAGACCTGTTCCCTTCCGCTACCGGCCCTGTACCGGAAGTCCTCGCACAAGCAGCTCTGTTTGTTGTCCTTCGAGACCAGCCAGACCCCAAATTCTCGTCACCGTGGACATCTCTAGCGTCTCGTCGTTTTGGCGGACATAGCTATGAGCGCACAATTACTTTGCAAACCGAGGATTCTTCTTCACCAGAAGCAATCGTACGCATCAGCTGCGTTCTACCTGGTGTATTTGACATCACTGTCAATGATGATACCCTGTACCGATCCGTTTCAGCTCATCTTATTTCATCCACGAATCTGGAGGCGACAATATCTGGAAGGTCCTTGGACACAACGGTCGTCTCTCAACTCCCCTCAACTGTTCTCCCAGCTTCGTTATCTCCTGCGACTATGGAGCGGCTTCACATCTTTTATGATGGAAAGAAAACGACATTAGTGTTGCCCACTCCCAGGTGGTTGCTTTCTTCAGGTGGAGACATTTTGAGTGCCGGCAAAGGCGTCTTAAAAGCTCCAATGCCTAGTCTAGTAGTTGAGCTGAAGGTCAATATTGGGGACAAGGTTACGAAAGGACAGGCTATCATCGTCCTGGAGAGCATGAAGACGGAGACTGTTTTGAGGGCTGAGAAAGATGGGGTTGTCAAGATGATTGGGTGTCGGAAAGGTGAAATGGTGGAGGAGGGTCGAGAGTTGGTGGACATTGAAGACGTTTCATAGTGTTCTATCAGTACGTTGTTTTCCTTGTTTGTCAGTGATGTACCTGACCGAACTGGACTTACGCCACGAGAAGCGTATATCACAACGATGATGGAAGAGAAGTACATGGCTAGTGGTCTTGGTTATGATGGGTACAGCGACAATTTAACTGGACCAAGCCACAAACCGTTTGATAAAACAGGTCTTAAGGTCGAGAGCTATAATCGAGGAAAAAAAAAGACTGCTTGTCAGTACTTGGTGCAAACAAGATAAAGACATCGTAGTCAGTATAAAACTGAGAAAAATTTAAAGCAAAATAGAGCAGGAGGAGAAAGACAATGCACATGACTACCGCAGCCATGACAGTCCGGAGAGCAGGCTACCTCGATGTGTAGATATAACTACGCGTTGAGGTAACCTGCGCTTGACTTTGCCAGTTTGCCATCTTAAGCCCCACGATGCCTCGCGCCTCCCCTTTTCGTCCCACCGCCATGTCGGGACCTTTCGTGCCTTTCCAGTACTTTTAGTGTAGTTCTGTAACTCCGACAGAGAGTCAAATATACGAACTGGTAGACCGGTCTTTTGACAGTCAACCAAATAGACGATATTGACATGTGTTGCTCATACCGCCTTGAGAGTCCATTATTGTGATTATAGTCCTCGGAGAACAAGCGAGCGTACCTTCCGACACTCCACAAGCTCTTCTGGAACTGGGGTTAACTGCAAGACTGTCTACATCAGTCCCATAAATTTCGTTAAACTCCATCTTTGAGAAGTTCGTGGGGAGCTCTTCTCTCGACGTTGTCTCTATTATCCCAGCCAAAAAAAAAGTCGCACATTCAGTAGAACTCTGTCATTGCAGATGCAGTTTGCACGTAAGGGAAATCCCCATATCTTGCAAAGAAACGTTCCAAATGGTCTTGTTAGCTTTCTGGTAACTGAGAGAACCCGGTAGCAATTATACTTACTGCTGCTTGGAAAGTTGTTGGGTGTGGACACACCTGTGTGCGATTGCCCCAGTTCCCCATGGGTCTGGTGGAGTTTCTCGAACTACGGTTTGAGCTCATTGTAAAACAAAGAGTGTCGCTATAATGGAGAAGAAGATAAGCACGCCCCCTCCTATCCTCCACCTTTCCCTGTATAATATACAACCTCGGATTAGACCGCTGAAGAAATTGGCAAGTGACGTCTATTGATTACCATTCTTGAAGACCACCTGAAGTGAGTGGGTTATTAGATGGCTTGAATTAAATGCAGTGACTCCGGTTTGATGATCCGCCATTATATTCATTGTATGATTCATCTACATACATGGGACTAATAGTAAGTATTCGGCCTGCGCCAGTCACAGTCATGTGCACAGTCACTGTCGCGTCAATTGGAGCAGATTAATTACTGTAAGTACTAGGACAAAGAAAGATTCAGGTCCAACGCTGTATTTAAAACGTGACTATCAGTTGCCTACGTTGAAGAAATAATCAAATCAAATTACAAGTCGACAGCACAAAGACGATGAGAGAGGAACGAGGGTTGTGAAAAAAGCCGTTCGATAAAACCTGACAAAAAGGAAGACAAGGGCAACATAACTGACAGTTCTGTCCACATATCAAAGATATGGCAAAAGCAAAAGCAATAAACTAAGCTGAAACAAAATAGGAAATATACGGGACCTGACGACTGTGAAACGTGAGCACGAAGAGTATTTTGGGTTATTTGGATAGCAAAATTCGACGGAGATGGATGAGAGCATGTGGGAATTTTAGAGAATTAGGCGTGAGCTGAAAGATATACCACACGGTCGTTTGTTGTACAAAGCACAGCGAGATTCATAGACGATGTAGAAAAAAAGCAATGTGACGAATGAGATCGAATGTCGAATATCGTGGTCTACCTTGGTCGGGTTGAATGACCTGCCATTTATGAGGCTGCTCGCACACCCCAGTGACTTGTCGTAGGTTCTATGGGGGAGTTTGGAGGGGATTCCTCCCTAGGTATTCCAGATGGTTTCCAGCTGCCAGCAACTATTCGTCTTCCAGTATTAACAGCGCCAGGTGGTGGAATATAAGTCGATGATGATGCCATAGGCATCGCGTACGAGGTGGACCTCGAAGAGGTCGCCGTATTGGCTGGTGAAAGATGATCCGACTGACAACCGAAATTCAAATACTGTAACATCTCCTCGTGCTGCTCGGTGGTTATTTCGTCTGAAATGTTGGCAACCTGACTTGCGTTACATGCAGCGTCATCGCCCGTGCTTGAATACCCGTTTTGAGGAGCTCCGAACCCAGATAGCCACGAACACGATGACGAAGGCTCACAGACTGGAGCATAAGATAATCCGAAATCTGGCGGAGGCTGGCTGATAAGCATTGCGGGATCGAAAGAAACCTGGAAGATCGATGGATCCCCAGTGGCTGATAGTACAGCTTGCATGAAATCTAAAGAACTTTCATCTGAGCTCCAGTCCCGTGTATCAGGTTGTGAAGGCTGAGGCAGAGGCATTTCTAAAGAAACAAAAGTTGGAGCCTACATGACAATGAGTGGGTATGTAGCAGTAGAAACAAGCGACAGGACTAACCTCCAAATTCTCGAGCTCTCCAAGTTCGGATGGCAGTATTTGATCTTGAGAAGAACCAAGGTCTGGTTCGCTCTGGCACAGAATGTCAGGCCACGACACAGTACTGGGTTGAGACTCCCAGTTTTGTATCGCAGAAGCGACCCAATCTTGCAAACCTTCCGCAAAAGGTTCATCCTGGTTAGGAGCTGCCATTGGTGGTAGCATGGATGTAGAGAAGGAAGGTGTGTGGACTGTCGTGGACGATGTAGCACTGACCTGCCTGGCAGTAAGGCCTGACGGCATAGAATGTGGTCTCTCCGGATGATTGTTCGCAGATATGGCTAATGACACTGACGCGTGAGACGTCTCGGGTACCAAATCTAAGGTCGGGAAAGAATCAGGAGAAGAAGGAGCGGATGATGCAGCAGATAATGGGGGCGAAGGTGCATTCTGCTCGGAATATGGTGCAGGGGGAAATCCAATGGGATAGGGAATAGGAATGGGGGCGGCAACAAAATAAGCTGGAGCTAGGGATGAAGAGCTAGCCTGAGGCGTGGTAGAAGGGTAGGGCGCAGCCCTTCGCGATTTCTTGACTTCCTTCTCCTTCTCTGCCTTGGATTGTTCGCGCAGTTTATCTTTCTCGGACTTCTTCATAGGCTGGAAGCGATAGTGAGGATATCTTGCCTGATGCTCAGCTTTCTTCACGTCCGCGCGTTTCTCATACTCGGCTTTAATAGCCTCGCTCTCCTCGCGCCACATACGCGAAATCATCTTGGACACATCAGCCTGGGCTCTCCTGGGCGCCCCTGGTTCGGGGGGAGGAAGTTGTTTGATTTTGTCCGAACGGTAGAGAATCCAGGCGTTCGGCGGACGCGGAGGTTGAACTTGACGTTGAGGGCGATCTGCACCCATGGCATCGGAATAGCGTGTACAAGAGTAGAGCGAATAGACTGATGACTGAAACTGTATGTGCGGGTCGACGTTGTGGTGGGCAAAAACAGGATAGGACTGTGAACGTCTAGGTGCCAGAATCGCTGTTGTATGGTTTTGTGGGTCCATGGTTGTTTGGGCCACTGGGCGCCACTGTGCTTTGGCCGCTGCTCCACCACAAACTCCCAGTTTCAAGGTGCAGCTGGCCAGGACGAACGATGTCGACGATTACTAGGCCACAGGGCGAGTCGCAACACGTCTGCAAGAACTGATTGTAGATGTATCAATCAGACAGTGCGCACGAATAAGTCCCTTCATGGGTCGAACAATAGTCTTTCCTTTTTAGCGAACAATGGTCTTCAGGCCTTCTTCATTGTTTTCCAGTCGACTCTCTGAACAATTTCCATCAAGGGCAGGTCGTTGGATCGTGACGATATATCATAACAACCATATAGTCGAGTCCGTCCGGATCCATCTCAATTGAGGGCCGTTATATTGAGAAATCACCAGAAAATATTCCGCCTTCAAGTTTCACACGCAATGTGCTGATTTCCGACTCGTTCATCTCGTCAGGCTTATCACTGAATACTGCTAAATACCTCCGGCCCAATTTATACCTTGATTTTTATGCTATAGGACGTTGCTTCCACGACTACTGGGGCTAAGATCTTACTTGATGTTCAAGATGGAGTGTCCAAAAATTCTGACTACTTCCGATTTTTCTCGTCGCCGTTTATAGCTCTCACAAGGCCACCGACATCGACAATACGTGTAGGTTCGTCACAGGCAACCTGAATCACGTGTGCGTGATGATTCGCACTTTAACCAATACTGTAGGTTTCAAATCCAATTGTTCTCGAATCACACCAAACTCGTCCATTCATTCAACCCCTCTTTTCATATGGTGCCTGCCGGCAATGGATGTATTCGTTACTTTGCACGCTCGCGATCAACGGATGGCCTAGAAGTGGCTAACGTAGTATAATTTCATACATTCACATTTCGATGCTGACTAGAAGTAATGGATAAGAATATCTACGTCATTGCGAGTACCAGAACACAATGGCTTCTCCTTTAGCTAAGCCTGCGAAACTTGATACAGCAATTATATTACACCACGTCTGTGATGAATACCTTCAGGTGATGAGGGCGTGGTTCTTTTGTCGCGGCCTGTACGAGTAATCTTCCGGATATTTCGTCGAAATCAAGCCATGGCATTAATCCGCCATCATCTACTGTTTTATCCAACGTAAATCGGATACAACCAAGTCGCGTTGGATTCGTTAACGAAATGGTGCACAAACCCGTGGGACAATACCAGAAACCTTTTTCAAAATTGAGATGGAGAAAAGGTCTAAGATGTGAAGGTAGTGGTGGATCGAACGAGTGACGCTGCACCGGTGTTGTCACATGACTATCGACAACAAGGTGCGACATCTCGCCCGTACTGATGAAAGTAAGCGCGTGAACGTTGAGCTCAGAGGTGAAATGGATGGTAAGCCGACCGTGCGGGCGTGATTCGTCCCAAAAGACAATGTTTGGTTCAAAACTAACATTCTTCTCCACGCCCATCCACTTCCATACTGGTCGGATATCCTTGACTTGATCTAATGGTTTATAAGGAGAAGAGAGACTGATGTCTGGAAGATGATAGACTCGGAAATCGCAAAAGGAGGAAAGAACGAGGGTATGTGGGGTTGGCATACACATGCGATCTCCACCTGCATAATTCTGGGATTCTAGGACATTAGTAGTATAGCGAATGCGTAAAGTCGAGCGACGTACGTATCCAAGACTGAACACGAGTTTTCGTTCCTGGCTTTCGTCCGGATGATGGAGTAAAGTGATGAGCAAATGGAGACGAAGATCTCCGATATCATACAAGCAGGCCAACATGTTGCCTTGAGCACAGGCGTCTACAAACATCCCGTCAAGACGGATTCTTCTGACCATCGTAATAGACAAGCGCCGAGGATCAGGATGAACGATATAGAGCTCCCTAAACATTTAACATCACGTGAGTCAACAGAAGATATACTATACTGTACATCGAACACACTCTCTGCGGTTGTCAAGCCTCACGGCCTGAGCAGCAAAAAACATCCCTTCTTCTTTTGTGTAAATCGATTTCGCAAAGACGATCTTTACGGGAGCCTTGATTACAAATTCAGCAACCTTATCAGTGGAAAACTCGCCATCTTGCTTTATGATACGAGAAACGGTTATCGATCTAGTGAGAGCCAGGACAAGAAATTCTCCACCAGGCATAAACCTCGCGAAATGAAGGCAGTCCGGGTGAGTTAGTTCCTTCATTGTGAGGCTGACAGACTGGTCCTTCTGCCATCTCGCGTCCAGACGGGCTTGGTGAATTGCCTCCTGCTTCAATTCCATCGCCGATAACGAAACCAAGGACGGTGAGTAGTACTCCAAGATCGGAATGCGGGTCCTAAGATCCTTGGCCCTCGGTAACCATACATGATAGTTCTGAATGTCGCTGTATAGCGATTTACAACTCTGTGGAAGTAGACACCAATTGTTAGCAAAGCCGGAAAAATACATGGACGCACCATTCCAACTTGAAGCAAATCTTCCACGGTCATTTTTCGAATATTCGTAGCAGAATATCCAATGGTAATGTAGCCAAATTCATCATCTTCAATGTCGCTTGCGGTCGTGATACCATCAGGAAACCGGGGAGGCGCTGGCATGACCAGTCGGAGTTGATAATTAGTAAGCGGACCGCCAGAGAGTTATAATGGTATATCTGGCCTTATCTAGATATATAATCGAACACAATCATTATAAGAATGGACCATTTTTTCAAAGAATTACATAGTACAGATCATATATTATAAGGAATTACAATAGAACTTAAAGTGTTGGGCCAGAACATCATTTCTTCACAGGCTTGCAGATGGAAGCCCAGGCTTTATCTACATATATAAACCGCATGCAATAATTAATATA
>QGOD01000088.1:153840-177986 GCA_003313065.1 Sarcodon sp. MG97 | reverse complement strand
CACCTGTCTCTTGATGCTTCAATGTCTACACTAACAGCCGTGTAAGACATGTACTGACTCGGAGTGATGTCGTTTAGACGGTGCTGATGATCAAAGGCCGTGGCGGACCCTCCCGGTTACCTCGTCACTGAATTCCTTTTACTAATCATCAGCTGGATTGTCTCACAGTGCATGCAAGTAGTGTACGTGCTCAAATCAGCCCCCAAAAAACCTAACATGGAGCATTGACCGTCTTTCTGAATTATCATAAAAGTGAACCCCAGGCTCAACAATAATCCTCCCAACGCTTTCATTCCCAGATTCCAACATGAAGATAAGACGGTGTGTGTCTTAGGGGATAGATGGTCTGGATCACGGGATATGGCTTAAGATAAATCAGCCCCTAAAGTTGAATTTTGTGTACAGTGAAACACCATTTTCCAGTTGCAGAACAAGATCATAATTCTAGGTGCCACAAGTCTGATCTTCCCCCGCAAAACTGCTAGTTATAGCGTGATTAATTAGAGAATCGATACAATAACTAGGCTGCTGTCTATGCATTAGTCCAACCGTCATAAACTTGAGCCTAACACCGCGTCCCCTCATCTCCGGTGTGAACTCGCGAAATCAGCAAAGCTCGTTTAGAGGCCGAGTCCCAAGTAACAAGGTCCTTCTCAACACTGGTGAGCCACCAACGTAGCTTTGCTTGCATGTCGACCTTTTCAAGACCATTTGTAATGCTATGAAGTGGTTCTTAGGCTGTGGGGGGCGGTAAGAGATTCTGAAACACTCACAACCCTCTTTCGTCGAGAGCTTCTTGTAATTCTGGTAATGTAAGGCGTTGATCCATGCCTTCCCGATTCAACAAAGCATCATCTTCTGCGATTTGCTGGAGGCATCGCTTGATGCGATTCATGCGGAACGGGAAGGGGGCTGGTAAAGAAAGGATACTAGAGTAAGTCGGTTGGATCAATTCAGTAACATTAACAAGAAAATAGTGGACTATCCGTACCCGCACATCGCTAAACGCTCCTCCCGTGTGACGAGTTCCTCAAGAGGAACATTCAATGCAGAAGAATTACCACGGGTGAGGATCCGTTTGAAGTCGGATCCATTTGAGACCGCGTACATCTGGACTTTCTCCCTCCGCTTGAGAAGAATACGTTCTTGTTGTGAAGGGAGAACACAGGTGGATGGTAACATGAACGGAGCATAAAGAACAACCAGGGGTAGGATCTCCTCTATCACGACCAGAATCAACAGGAAGGGGATTAATCTGACCAACGTGAAAGTTCAAACAAGGAGCGAAGGAGATTTAAGCGATCCTTACTTTCTAGTATCCTGTCTATAAGTCCGAATAAAGCGCACTTCCCATCTAGTCAACGGAGTTCCGCCAGAATTGACTCTTGCAAGCATAGTATTTACTTGCTTTCTGTGCGTGTTGATGAGCTTGATACCACGAATGTAAAATTTCTAGGGGCAACTATTGATTCAGCAACATTGTCACAAACAATGGAAGGTGAGGCGAACGTACGAAGATCTCCTTGGCTTGATGCCATAATTTTCCTATCTTCGAAGCATTTACCGGGGCTGGAAGAAGTATACCATGTCTACGAGCCTGTTCATAGTCATATTTAGTGCTTTCTATTGTGGTATCGGCCGCAGAGGTCGAAGACTTGGCGGACTCTTCCTTTGACTGTGACTGACTCGTAGGAGAGTTGGGTGAGAATGGAGGTGGTGGCTCAAGATTGGTTAATATTGGAGGTGGTTTGACAGGGCTCGGACGAAGTTCTAGTTTATGTTTGCGGAGATTCGTAGATGGCGCCTGGGATTTGGTAGTTTCTGGAGAAGTGTGCTCCGGCGAGGTGGATATTAAACGGTAAGGACTGCGTAAACGACCACGCCCAAAGTGAGGGTTATAGAAACTCGTTCGGAGGGAGATAAATCGAGCTTGCTGACATGACACAAACGATCTATTACTAGAAATTCAAACATGTGAAGGAAGACAGGGATGGGGCAAACTTGCCTCAGGACCAAACCATCTTTGCTGAATGAGCGAATCATACAAAGAAACGCGAACAAGGTATGAGTATTATTGTGGTTCTGTGAGACAGGAAAGTTGGCTGAGACTCGTGCCTTTGAGGTTTTGTGCTCTGGAGAGTCTGTTGGCGTAAGCGACTAGCTTGAGCGAGGTGAATTTCAACGCTTGAAATTGCAGCTGAACGTCACTATCACTAGTCTCAATATCTGGCACGTTCTACCCATCTAACGGCGGGAACACACAATGCCATCGCTCTCTACCAGACATTTATTTCCTTATCTACCTCGTTAGTAACTTATATTGGATCAAGACGCACGCCCGAAATATTTTTCAGCAGGGAAAGAGTGACACACCTGTGACACATATGGAGTCCATATGATTCTCGAAGGTGGCTACTAGTTGCTGATCTTTGATTCCTTCCCGTTGTATCAGCAAGAAAATTCTCGAAGTCAGTGACCCGCGAATTCTCAGTCCAAATATCTGCACGAGGATACAGAGGTCGGCGCTGCTCACGGCAACCATAACCCGCTTGAGGTTTCGAGGATGGTCGTGACTACGGGGAGAAAAGGCGTCTGGGAACCTCTTCCACTCATTTACTATGGTTACGCTGTTCACCCGTTATCCCAATCACGACGAGACACCCGTCGGGATACTCGTTCCTCCAATCGCACTAGACTATCAACATTTACCGATGTCTCAGGAACCACAGATGACCATCTCACTCATCGCGACGTCGTGACTTTAGAAGTTGGAGACGAGGTTTATGCCTTCGAGAAATACACACCCAAGGCTAAAGAAGTTGAAGGTATCTGGTACAGAGGGTAAGTATCAAATCTATAATTAACTTTACGAGTATTATTTACACCGCGTGAATTATAGTTATGTCGTGTGTACTTCTCGCCGCCCAACCATAAACTGGTCTGCAGACCCCTCGAGTTCGAAAGCGCCAGCGAAGAGCGAAGAGCTACAGGTATTCATTGGGATATTCCCCGCGTCTCATATTTACATTCGAGATGAGTTGGCCGACGCAGAGGGCCATCTAGCCGCCGTTGCCAGCCGTTTCAGCGCTTGTGCAGCAGGTAGTTATCCTAGTGGTGGAGTCGAAGCTGCAAAAAACGAAGAAGATGACCCAGATACATTGTCTATCGCTCGAAAGTCGTTCAAGGTCGGCCCCCGTCCCGATCAGGTCAACTCTTCTCGGGCTGCATTGCCCGTCTATCCACCGAGCTTACGCTCCTCGTCGCCTGCTGAATCTCAAACACAGAAGCCTTTACCGCCGAGACCCTCGCTCAAATCGGGCGACGAGACAGCTTCCGGAGCTGTACAACCGATCATAGATGAAATTGCTTCAGCCTTACGAGAATGGCACGCTTTGATGTTCCAATATCTCTTCCGGAGAGACTATCACCTGTTTCATCTAGTGAGGGAACATATCGAGGCCTTACATCTTGGCCGGAGACAGTTACTGGTGCAAACCCTCAGTTCGGAAGAGACGGTAAATCTTAGGAGGGAATGTGTGGTTCGTCTAGTTGGTGGAAACGTGATACAAGGCTTGGACGTAATTGTACGACATCCGACATGGGGGGCTTTGGTCACTACTGACGTTGAAGGAGAAGTGGACCCACGTAGCTGGGTCAGTCCTGTCAGAATGTACGCAATGCAGACTTCACTTGCGTATATGGACCCCATGTCTTCTCCTGGCATCCCAAAAGCTCCTTCTGCACCAGCAGTTGACTATTCGAGTAGTTTTGGCCCCATCCCTACTCCGGCACATTCTGCTTTTCCTGATTTTTTACGAACGAGAGGTATACCGCGTGGGTATGGATCTTTCAATTTGCCGGTTCCCGCACCGTCGGGAAAAGCGAGGTTTTATCATGTTTTTCTGGATCTCAGAGCCTTTGTGGCCTCACCATGTTCTCCGGGCGAAACAGCAGAATTATTATTCTCGTTATATAACAAAACTGAAGGCCGGTTTCTTACGGAAGATTTCAGTGCATCCCTGAACCAAAATGGCGTATTGGCTAGGGATCCAACAGCTCGAATCCGATCACTCTTTACGGATCTTGTTCAATCAGATGTCCAGGAGCCAATTTATCTTGTATGTCGGATTGTCCGTAATGGAGCCCTGAAGATTGGAAATAGCATCAGTTCCTCAGGTGCCGACGGACGTCGCGGATCAGATGTTTCGTTCAGAGAGCGGGATAGTTCTGCTGGTGGAGGCTGGGACCCGTCGGCTAGTTCATTAGCTTTGATTACTCCCGTCAGCGCTCTCAGCACTCGTAGCCAATTTCTGGACAACACAACCAATTTCCGCAGACCTTTCGGATGTGCGGTATTGGAGCTCTCGCAACTCAGCCAATTAGCTCAGGACCAAAATGATATCTCAGCCACAAGAGAGCATACTATGCCAATTTATGTGCCTACAAACGAGACGATATTCTCAATGCTACACCAGGATATTATCATGAACAATTCCAAGGAATTCGAGAAATCTCCCAGGTGTGTTCCATCTTTCTGCGTCTTTCCACAATATCGAGTTTGAACGGATACTTAGGGCTGAAATGATTGCTGTTTCTATTAAAATTTTCCGCGGAGACGCAGAAATGATAATGCGAGAGAATACATCCCTTCTGCAAGACAGCTCCATTACTCGTCGACTGAGTTTCCCCGACGTCGTCTTTCCTGGAGACGTAAGGAACGACATGTACATTAAGTTGTGGAGTGGCGATTTTGTATCCTCCAACGTTGGCCAGACTCGGAGAAGTGTGGCGAACCTCGCTCGAGGACAAGTTGGTAGTTCGAACAGTGCAATACAGGTTACAATGGAAGTTAGAGATCACGAAGGAAGATCCGTGGAGCCTGTGTTATCACCGGGAAGTGGGGAGCCATTGATGTCCCAATTCAACTCTTTAGTTTTCTTACGAAATACTCAACCGACATTTGGTGAATTGGTCAAACTGTCTCTACCAATAGACGGGATTACCAGGTGGCATGTGTTTTTCACATTCCGCCACCGGACCTCACGAGAAAAGGTCGCTCGAAGCCCTAGTGACAATCCAGACCGCCCCTTTGCCTTTGGTTTCTTACCTCTATTCCCCGATGGTCGCGCTGCCCTCGAGGATGGGTCACATACACTGGTCTTATATCGTGCGGATCGACTAAACCAAATTACTCCGGACATATATCTAGAGGCCACACCTTCGTTTCCATCGGGACAGAAACTGGACCATATCGTCGTTCCTCCGGATATGCAGCGGCTGGCGCCAATAACGAAAGATACTATGACGATACGCTCTTCGTTATGCTCCACTAAATATACTCAAAACCCGGTGCTTTTGAATCTTTTGTATTGGGAGCAAATCACAGATAAAGACCTTCTCTCGACGGTTTTAACCAAGTTTACGTTTGTGGGAGAGGTCGAGATTGTTAAGTTTCTATCGGATATTTTCGATGCATTATTCGGGATCTTGGTCTCTTCGAATAACCAATCTGGGGAGATGGATTTATTGGTTTTCAACGCTCTCGTGACGGTACTTGGAATTGTACAGGACAGAAGATTCAATAATTTCCAGCCTGTATTGGAC
Organism: Sarcodon sp. MG97; assembly: GCA_003313065.1. NCBI lineage: Eukaryota > Fungi > Basidiomycota > Agaricomycetes > Thelephorales > Thelephoraceae > Sarcodon > Sarcodon sp. MG97. Next base: position 172,382 of record QGOD01000088.1, on the reverse strand, counting down.
GTTTATATCGAGAAACATTTCAGCTGTGCATCGGCTTCGTCTCATATTATTCATTCTATGGGTCGCTTGCTTGCCAATCCTACAGCACCAGAGACAGCACCATCGCTACGCGCCGCTCTCAAGGTTTGGCACTACATTTTCAAATTTATCACACAGTCCAGGGAGCTCCAAAAACGGGAAGAAATGAGGATTGCTGGAGCGAATGCGGAACACTCTGAGGCCACTTTCCGACGTGAATTGCGTAATCACTTGACCGAAGTTAATCGGATGATGTCTACGACAACCCCAGCTTCGATCATTGGCACGCAGACAATTGCTTTACAGCATTTTACTTCCGTTTTACCAGAGTTGGAAAAAATATTCCCAATTAATGAGTTGGTCTCTCACGTTCGGACATTTGCAAACGCGATTGTTACAGGCAAAGGAAAGATAGTAGTAATCCGGAAGCTCATTATGTTCCTACAAGTGGTAAAAGGATTTTTGTTCGACAATCCTCAGTCTAGAACGTTATTGCTCGAAGCCGTGGTTATATGGATCAAGCCTCACTTTGGACGATTCGATGAATACTTGCACACTCAGCCAGGCGATTCTGACAGTGCGAAGGATGCAGCAAGGGTTAGCTGGATGGAAAATATTAGGCTGTGTGTTACAATTATCGCGGTAATGCTAGACAAGCTATGTGAAAGTCTAGTTGAGCCATCAGTACAGGCGGATCGGGTCCTTCTACACAAGGAACAAGACAACGTCGATTATTTGTTGTCGCTGTTACCCAGGTAATTTTGACTAAAACTCCGGTGATTCTTTCTGACCATTTCACAGACTAGTCGAATCGTACATAGAATTCCAGAGCTCCGCATCTCAGCGTGCTCTGGAACACAACATATCCACGATGCCCCCTCCGTCTGTTGTTCCAGTCACTTTTCCGGAGTCATATCCATTCCCCTTACTGGCTCACCTTCCGAAGTCGCCTTCGAACGCCTCTGCCAGCAGCGATATGTCGTCGCTCTTCAACCCTGGCCTGGGGGAGACCGCTGTGATATTTTTGGTCTTGGTTTCGATGAGCTCAAAAAAGCAGCTGCTCGATTTTCTAGAATCCAGTTTCGAAATTGAAGGTCGAGAGAATTTTTCCAACCTCCTCACACAGTTTTTCAGAGTGGCTTCGTCGATTTTGGATAATAATGCATTCCCCAGCGGCTGGTTGAATATCAATATCTTGGCGCATAAAGTCCTAGTCAAGTTCATGGATCCCGTTGCAACTCTCCTGGAACGTGAATTCATACCTGGACCACATGGTGAATGCGAGTTTGACGCAAACTTGTGGACTGAGGGGTTTTCTATGTTACTGAAGTTGTTGTCATCTGATCAGCTTGTAATTGAGGAGTTTAGCCCACAGGCGAGTCGTAGCGATGATATTCTCAAATAAAGTTTTAATATTGTCTTGCAGAAACGCCGAGCCGTTTGGCGTTTGGCGCACGATATTCGAGGAGAAGGCGCTGCAATTTTATTACGTATGTGGAGTGCTATTTGTTTGCCGGAAGACGTGCCAATTGATCCTGCGACTGTCGCTCGATACGGGGTAAGTCTAGCATTCATTGGGTAATCCACAGATGTAATGAACAGAGAGGTCCACAGGGTTATCAAGTATCACTAGGTTCGCTCGTCGGGCAAGTTGTCGATTTATGTCTGAGTCATCACGACCAACTTCGCAACAACGCGGTTCACATTCTCTACAACATGATAGTATCTGAATTCCACATATCCCAACACTTTGACCACATCGAAAACGAGCTTGTCAGCAAGCTTGACCAACTTTTCATGTCAGACAGTAAAGGCGACGATATTTCGCGAGCGTTCTTCATTGGTCCTCTCCGTCACTTATTTGAATCTTCAAATGTGGACGAGTCACTTCGGGACCGTGTGGGGAATTTCCTGGATTCTGTCGACCTCTTCTTAGAACTATTACTCAGCGTACGTGCCCTGCCAGAAGGAGAGGAGTTTGCAGATGATCGCGTTATTGCCACAGTACGCTTATTTGTTTTTGTGGTTGCTCATTTTCGCTATCAACACCCTCTTCCTTCAGCTTCGCCTCATGAACTTTATTCGGAAGATTGGTCGTGATGAAATATATATCAAATATGTTCATCAGCTTGTCAATGTCGGTCTCCAATATCCTTGTTAGACACCATTGAACTCCTCTCCTTTTATAGATGCATCTACAATCACAGAATTACGTCGAGGCCGCTTTGACACTCAAACTTCACTCTGACCTACACGAATGGGATTTGCATTCTTTTGTCGAGCCTATGGAAGACCTGGGTCTGCCTCAACAGTCTCAATTCCACCGCAAAGAGACTCTTTGTCTTCTTATTTTGGATTATCTTGGTACGTTTAGTAATTCTGTGAGGTAGTCTCTGTGTCTAATTGTCATCCAGGCAAAGGGAAAGCTTGGGAAAGTGCTATTGAGATATGCAAAGAACTAGCCTTCCAGCATGCTGAAGTTACTTTCAATTAGTAAGCTTTCCCTTTTTGGTACTTGACACTGGCTTTTATCCCGTTGCTTTAGTGCTCGCCTTGCAGAGATTCTGCGACACCAAGCTGAATTATTGGATCATATCGTTATGGATCATCGATATTACTCAGATTACTTCAGAGTTGCTTTCTACGGCAATTTCCCTGTGGCAATTCGGAACAAGCAGTTTATCGTGAGTGATTCAAGTGCATGTCCTTGCGCGCAGACCACATAATTATTACTATAGTACCGCGGATTCGAGTGGGAGAAATTTGGTCCATTCTGTGAACGAATGCTCAATAAGCATCCTGGCGCTCGATTGCTGAAGACAATGGGTGATCCTCCTCCCGATATCCGTTTTGGGACGGATCAATACATACAATGCACTGCCGTCACTCCGGAACCTAACCGTTCGTTGCCGATATTCTCCAACGTCGATGTTCCACTAGCCGTTCGAACCTACTATGAACATAGGTAGGCTCATTTAAATGCTACAATTTGAAGGTTACCAACGTGTTTTGTTGAATTAGCGCCATAAACTACTTCAGTTGTTCCAGACCTGTGGATAGGGTTGCCAGAGACGGAACAGAAGAGGCCTGGCTTGAGAAAACGTATTTCACCACCGAAGAATCATTCCCCACTGTTCTGAGGCGATCAGAAATTGTCGCCGTTCAAGTTATGGAAATATCGCCCATAGAGCGCGCGCTTCAGGAAGTGGAACAGCGTACGAAGGAACTGGTCGGTTTGCACTTCAAATATTCCATGCTTGCAAAGACCGGTCAAATCGGCTCGGTCAATCCATTGACGATGGCTCTGAACGCAGCAGTGGATTCCCCTCTCGATAGCGGGGTGTCCTCGTTCAGATACTTCCTTAGCAACGACTACGTAGTCCGAAATTCCGATAAACCAGAAACTCTTGAGCTCATTGAGAGGCTTAGGGGTGCTATAGATGATCAGGTACGTTTGTTGATCCTTTCCTTCCTATTAGATAGAAATTTATGGTTTGCTAGGTGAGAACGATAGACAGCTGTCTCAGGCTTCATGGTCAAATATGCACCCACGAGATGCTAGTTGTCCACGAAGGAACGTTGGAAAAGTTTTTCCGTAAGAACTTCAGCGAGGAAATTCGTCGATTACAAGTCGAGGGTTCAATTCTCGAGCCCTCCAAATCTCCATCAATACGATCTGTTCCGGCGACTGCGGTGACTGGTTCCCAATATCAAGCTTCGCTGTACGAACACTCGTTGAATCGGTCGATATCGACGACCTCGACAAGCAGACCACAACAATACGTTCAGGGCCATCCTCTACAACTTACCAGACCTGCGATGACGCCACCTCCTATGTCGCCTATGACATTACTAGTACCCCACGAAACTACGAATCCACCTGGCAAGGGCCAGTCGCCTACTCAGACTCCTCTGCAGCGTCATCTTGCCCATCTGGTCAGACATGGATTGCCTAGCGTCTCGTCTAGACCTCAAACTGGCGGAAGCGATTCATTTTCAGGAGGTTCACCTCCCGCTTCTATCGTGGTTGGGTCTGCACCCACCACGTCTTCTATAACGTCTGGAACAGGAGCTACTAGCGCAGGATCTATCAAGGCTCGATGGTCTGCTCGTTTAGGTGCCCTCACCTTCGGTCGGGGTTGAATGATGGAAGATACAGATGCTTGGTTTGATGAACATAATTTGCTGGATTCTCTAACCACCTAATAATTATTTAAATTGTAGTTTTGGGCAGAGTAAGATAGGTTGTACTGTAGACCACATTTTTTCATTCCCACTGCTTGATATGGTACTAGATGAACGTTGACCAGTGATCGCCCTAGCATATTCAGCAGACTAATTATGATTAGAGACAATCAAGTCATTTGATTCTCACATAATTTTGCAAAGTATTTAACGTTCACGCTAGCCTGGAACGTTCAGTATTCTCATGAAAGTTGGGATATTCGTATTCAGTAACTACAATGCTGGACGAGCTTGGAGGTAAACAGCACCTTCACGCACTCCTATGGTTACGGGCTAGATCTGCATCGCCCTCCATCTACAACGCTTACCATGAGCTCGATATAGCCCCCAGGTCACCGCCTAGACCTGCGACCAGCCTGCTGAGACGAGGCGAGCTCCCGCCCTGCTTGTCTTACAGAAAGAGCGGCCACCAGCTAGTCACCATCTTGTTGTTCGTTCCGGCCAAACATCATGCAGAGCAACAAATCTATGGCAATAAACACTCCTTCCAGGCACACGGCCTATCCCTACTTTACTTCGTGCAACTATTTTTTTTTGCAGCGGTAACCGATTCGGATACGTCGTGGGGAAGGACGAATAGCTAGTCCTATCAAAGCCATCACAAAGAGTTTATCAGCAAGTTGAGACCCTCAAGTGCGAAATTTTTCAAGCGTGTATGGGCACCACAGGAAGCTGTTTTAGAATTAGGAAGACTTGCCTCAGAATGCAGACGACACAAAAACCGAATTGTACATTTTCATGAGGAAGCCGAGACAGTGAAAACCTCAGCCCCCAGAAGTTGGATTGGAGTGTCTGTACAAGCCGCGATGCGCCTCGAGTTTGCACCAATCACTGTATGGTTATTACTGATACAAGAAAATAACCTTTTTTACTTCCCTTGTTTTCGTTTTTCAAGGTCAAGTCCAGTAATTCAACACTCACTGTAATAGCTCCGATAACATTTCCTTGTCTTGTGTGAAATAGAACAAAATCTATATTGTCGAAAAATATGAATTCAATTTACACTTCGAGCTGCTCTGTTTTATCATCTACTTCCGCTTCACCGGGTATTCCAAAGTCTCATCGACAGCGATTGAGTGCCACGCATATCCACAACAGTTAGAAATGTCTCACAGGTACACGGGCTTACAGCACAACTCTATGTCAACTTTGATACAACGAGGCAGCACTGTGACAAAGGCAACATATGCCGACGTTGAGCGCCCTGGCCATTAGACTTGATAGGGAAGGAAGCTTCAGTCAATTCCTTGCCTCGCTGCATTCAACCCCTTCTCTGCGTGCTATCATACACTCTCAAGTATCAACTCGCGCGAATGAACGAAATTCCTCCCACTGGTTTCGAAATAGCATGGGGGAAAGAACAAAAAGCTGAGCCTGTTGAAGTGGACCAGAGAGCATTAATCGACAAGGCAGGGCATTCGTTTGTTTGTAACGTTCGGTCTCAGATGCGACGTATCTTCTTCATGGTATCCTCTAGATATTAGCCCGATATTCCACTAAGTTTCCCGGTAAATTCCCACAATGTCTGACCTTCTTACAGTTCTCAGTTCACTATTCGTCTTTCAGTCCTCCGAGAATTACTCCAGAATGCCGACGATGCGAAAGCGAAACATGCCTTCATCAGATTTGAGACAAAATCATTCTTGGAAGGGACTCCTGTTGGCAGCTCGGGCAGCCCCAATCTGGAGAGTGAGGTATGTGTGGATTTCGGTTTTGCCTGGTGAAGAGAGTTAACTAGTCATCATACAGGTGTATCGATGGACTATTCATAATGATGGAGAAATGTTTTCAGCAGACGACTGGGATCGATTGAAAACGATCGGTGCGTTTCGTCATCTATATATGGTGCTTCCTTGTCCAACGAGGACTTGCAGCGGATGGAAATCCTGAGGCACACAAGATTGGTGCTTTTGGCGTTGGTTCGCATCCAACCTTCTATATAATAGTTACATGGTTGACAATGGGTGTCAGGGTTTTACAGTGTCTTCAAGATAACAAATGAACCATCTGTTAAATCAGGTCGAACACGAATGCGCTTTCATTGGGGTAGAAGAGCTAAAAAACAGGTAGATTTTAAAACTTGTACCGATTGAACAGCTACTAATCGTGCAGTTCAGCTGTTCGTTTCAAGGTCTATCCAGAGCTCAAAACCAACTGCTCCGTTGAACAAGTGGACTACTTTCGAGCTACCTCTTATCACTCCTCGTCCATTACCTGGAACGCCTGCTGACATCGGTCGTTTTCTCGCCGCTTCTCTCCCATTCATGGTCAACTTGAACGTTGTTACCGTAGCATTTGATTCACATACCATTCTGCGCCTTCGGAAATCATCAGAAGATCCGTCTGATGTACCACTGCTGAAACATCTGCGGCCAACGAAAGATGCTGGCTTAATGGAAGTGATCTCTGTAAATCAGACCATGGTGCACCTCAGTGCAGATCAATGGTTCCGTACATCTGAATCCTGCACGACGTCATCTTCGGCCTCTCCTCCGCTGCAGTATTCCCCGTCGACATTGTCCTCGGAAATTTCGATGCTTCTATGGACTGCTGAAGTCAAGGTCACTTTAGATGATAAACTGAAACTGGGACTGTACAGAGCCATCCAGAAGCCTGTTCCAGAACATTGTAGATTTCAGCTGATTTATGCTAGTCGTTCTACACATTGCCACAAGACAGCCTGCTCACTTTGAATCATGTAGACTAGGAACAACGACACGACAAACGGAATAGACCAGGACCCTTGCCGCTTATTCGAAAGTTTGAGGCAACATACCAATAGGTATGACTGTTGTGATTTATATGTTCATTTGCAACTAAACTTGTCATCGCTTGTATAGGGAAGCGTACGTCCATATCGTACGTTGCCAATATCAACTGGGCTAGAAACAATATTTATAAACATCACTCTATAGGGCCACACAACAACACAAACGACTGGTATCGGCGGTCCAGTTGCCGCGCAGTTTATACCAACTGTCGAGAGAGAATTAATCGATTTTGAGTATGCAATCTTTCACGTGTACAACCAGAATACTGCTTATTCCTGAACATAGGGACGAGGACGTCAAAAGCTGGAATGAGGGACTGTTGTATGTTGGAGGATACCTTGCTCGTACAATCTATGAGCAAGAAATGCATTTCGCGAAGGAAAATCCAGACCAGCATATGCAAGGTGTTCACGCACTTCAATTTTTCACGTTTCACGGGTCAACACCACACGCCTGCGTCTCTGACTACACCAGAGATGCATTTTTTGGCTGTTCTTCCACTTCGCTTCCGATTCTTTCTACCGCTGGCGTCCTCCCTGCTTGCGAAGTGAGGGACTTTGACTACAAATATGACTGTTTTGTCAAAAAGATTCCAATGTTGGAGAAATCCATTGCCACGAATATCACGAAAATAGTGGACATCTTAAGGGAGAAGTGCATATTGAAACCTATGGGGTTTGAAGATTTGATGCAAGAGCTGTCTCCAGAACGAATCTTAACGGAGCAGGAGGTATCATCGTGTTTGATGTGGGTGGCAGATAATGCATCGATTTTGGAGCTGGGACAAGAGAAGATACAGACCTTCCTCGATGCGGCACGATTTATGTGGGACGGATCATGTCGGGCGCTTTCCTCAATAGACACGTATGTCGACCAGTCATTCATCCCTTTCCATTCTCGTCTTCCGGATCACACACTACCATATTCGATCAGCAAGAACCTACCTCTCGAGCGTTTAGCAGAAAAATTCTCGTGGAAGGAGCTTTCATTCGTCGATTGGCTTTCCAATCTCACTGACTCGACTTTGATCTTGGATCGGAAGTCTGCAGAGCAAGTATTCTCAGTTTTAGGAAATGCTAGCGCCTGGAAGTCTATCTCCGAAGAAGATAAGAAACGCGTGCGGGAGATGCTAGGGAAAGTGAGATGCATACCTACATCAAAAGGGATGAAACGACCAGATGAATCATATCTTCGTGACATCGCCGCAAGTAAATTTCTGGACTTACCAATGGTTGATTTCGAGGAAGGGTTGATGAAGGAACCTTCACAGGAAGTTGTAAGTTTCTGTATCTTCAATCCTTTCAGGAAGTGGCTAAACCTGAGCTCGACTAGCTGCTATATTTGAGAGTACGACGGCGAATTGACCTAATACCCCTTCTTGAAGTTGCAGAAAGACACTCCGATGCGTTGCATTATTTTCTGGAACACTACAAATATTATAGTGCCGAGTACGAGGAGGAGATTCATAAGATTTCTGGTATGAAAATCATCCCCGCTGTCAATTTTATAGGGACTCCTCGAATGGCTACGGTATCAGAGGTACGTACCTACAATTAAACGACATAATCGAATATTGGAGCAAGTAGATTTGACGCACGTTGCCGTTAGACTTTCACAGACCAGCGATGTCTACCTATGGGCTTTTGGGTCATCGCTGAGCCCCTCCGATCAGAGGCTACTAAATTAAAGTTGTCCACTCATCCCCCAACCTCCCAGGTGTTATCTAATCTCAAGGGCCTGCCACCAACCACCAAGGAAATTGCAAAACGGTACTTCGAATATCTCTCCTCACTGGCGTCCTCCCAATTCACAAAGGAGGAAATCTCTGACCTTTCCTCTATATCTTTCGTTCCTGTGTTCGATTCGGAAGGAAATGTACATATGGAGGCGCCGAAGAATTGCTATCTTGGTCAACCTAGCTCTAGCTTGTATTCTCAGCTCTTTACCTATGTCGACTTCGGTAATCTCGCAAACTCGTTTTTGGAATCATGCATGGCCAGGAGGACTCCCGAAGTAGACGACGTTGCTATGATCCTTACACAAGATCCGCAAAGGTTCCTTTCTCTTGTAGACAATGATATGCATCAGTATGCGTGCCTACAGATATAAGCGTTCGATAGGTTGATAAAATTTCCGCAGGTATATGCAGGAGTTGACCAAGATTGCGGAAAATCGCTTCAAAATCTCACCGAAAACAATGGCAATTTTACAAAATGCTCCCATTCTCCTTGGTTCCCCATATAAATCATACGCGTTTAGGCACAGGTATTTGGACGGAGATAACACCATCTCGTTTGCGGCGAATTTGCTTCGGCCTACTGAGGTATGTGCGCGGATGTAATTGTTATTTGATGCTGTTAAAGGGACTCCTAGGTCGTGGTCATTGATGATGCAAGATACTACAACCTGTTCAAGGATGTAGAACTACTGTATCATGCACCCAAGCATCTCGAACCATTCTATCTTGAACTGGGTTGCGAGCGCATCAGTCTGATTGTGAAGGAAATATACCTCCCCAAGGAGCCAGTCCCAGATGGTCTATGGTCTACTTCAATGAGAGATGAAGTCCTCGAACGCCTCCAACTCTTCATACGCGAGTTGGACAATAATGAAATGAATGAAAGGTATATATGGATGAAGGAAGAAGGACACTTCCAAGTAAAAGAGTATAAGACCCTTGTTGTGAACAGGGAACTTCACTTTGGAGGTGTTGTGAAGCCATGTTCTTGTGACACGTCTGCTGGTTACTTCTTCGACGATAACTCGTTTGAGCTTTTGTTGAAGAGAAAACCGGACTACTTCGAGTGGGTACCGTTCATTCCTGAGTTTTCTTCTTACTCTATTTTTTACACAGCATTGCGTGCTGCATCTCCAAGCTATTTTTCCAAACACCTACAAGTCATGTATATGTTCTCCTCATGACATTACTATCGACCCCTCTAGATATATTGCATCAAAGAGGGTACAATGGCAAGTTTCTCCAGAACACATTCGTAACCAATGAGACACTCATCAATCGATACTCTTCAACAGTTGAACCACGCAAACCGTCATTTACCCGTAAGCTCTGATCTCTAGTCTCGTCAAGGCTTGAAACTGAGTTCCTGCTGAAACAGTGATTGCCACTGAGCCCCAGGTCTACCTGAACGGCTTCAATCCCGAAGGAGCAAGCTTGGGCGATCAGGAAACCACTAACTCGACCATCAAAGAGACGAAAACTTGGTATAGCCGTGTTATCAGAAAGTTCCACAATCCCTCATCCAATACCCCGATAAAATTGGAGGACATCGGTACGTCAAGGATTTCGTATGAAACGTTTCAGTTGTTGAAACAGGTTTTCCTGTCCAGACAGGGATATTGAATCGGTCATTACTAGCAAGTCTCAAGCATTGTTAGTTAGCGCGTCATCTATCATGGTAAGTTTGAGGAAGGAAGATACGAATAAGTATTGCGGGGGGAGCAAGTATTGCAGGAAGCTCGATCCGATCCGTAGGAAGGAGGATCTGTATGAAGTATATGTCGGTCAAGGTGGGTTTGCATCACCCTTGAATAGTTCTCCCTGGGGAATTTTTTTCTTTTCAGGCGTCTCCGATAAAGACCTGTTGCCGAAGCACTCCTGTATAGAATGCTTCGTTGAGAAGATCATCAAGCCTCTACAGGATATATACCGTTTCCCCCAGGACACTATTCGAGTGCTTTATGACCCAAGATGCAGTACTCTCACAGCGTTCAATCGAGGTGGTAAAATATACCTCAATCTTGGAGTCTTCGAGAGAGACAGTTACAATTACAACCGCAGGACGATCACTAATGAACCTGCGGCGCTGCTTTCGTGGTACTTCACATTAGCTCATGAATTTGCAGTGGGTGTCGCTTCTTAACCCCAGATAGTTTCATGACTGACAAGTCACCTTTGTTTTTTCAGCACGATATTGTACCAACGCACGATGCCGATTTCGAGTTCATCTGTTCGCGCATAGCCCAACTTTATGCCTTGTCCTTGTTTAAACTTGATCCTCTCCTCAAAGCAGTCGGCTCTAAGGAGTATTAAGTATCGCGACTCAGTTCTTGTTTGGATGAGTGGGTATTTATTTATGCTATAGGCTTGATATGTATAAATTTATAGTCGGATACCCTATATATATATACCTCTGGATATAGGCGCCAGATGCGATAAGGCACATTTTCGTCAACAATGAGCACCGCTATTCACACCAGTTATTGGACAGTTGTTTGCCACCTCACCATCTATCTCATATAGAAATAACTGGTGGCGATGCTGAACTTAGCCTCATAGTAGGCCCTCTTGCATTCTACATATCCGTTCCTTTCTGTGAAACTGCACTTGGCTATTACAGGGTTTTGAGGCTATCCATTCTCAATCCTATAATTGTACGATACTTTCAGCCTGCTATTTTCAAACAGTAGGCGATGGATTACTATCGACTTGAGAATGCTACCACTGACTTATCAGTTGGTAACCTACTAGCACTCGCACCGGAGTAGTGCGTCTTCAGTCCTCCTGCTACTAGCCTGAACTTGTCCACCCTGTCTTACTGTATATGCATCTGTTGTCCAGCAGGACGCGCTTCTGGTAAATCTGGTCTGGGACTTGAACAGCTAGAAGACGACTCAACGAAGCTAGAATTCAAAGCGTTCAAGACAATAGTCACTGTATTGGACTTTCTAATGGCGGTCAGTGGTTACCAGACTAGGACTGGGACTATTAGTAGTACTACGGCGAACTATATTCTTCCTATTACCACTTTTTTCTTTTCTACGGAGCGTAATAGCATATATATGCCCTTCCAAGGAATGACAGTATATTCCTTTCCGTACTATTGGATTGCGCAAAAGCCTTGTACCTATTCTAATATCACAGACAATACTTGGGAAAAATAAAAGCCATCGACGATCTCCACCTTTTTAGCTCAATAAGTTTACAACTTCAGAAAATTGAAGTACACATAGCGAGCTCGGTGTACAAGATACAGAAAAAAAGAGCACTACGACTCGCAGAGGGAATAGGATACAAATGTAGGATTAAGGAGAAGTCAAGTCTCGTTGCGTGGTGGATTGTACTTGTCAATCGACCAGAGTTTGAGAAAGCATAAGACCAACCTGTTGTCTATATATATTGTGTATATATGCCACAATGAAAGTCAAAAAAGCAGGGAACATGCAGAACCAGGCTTAATCCAGAGTTCTCCTTCTCCCCGGGGGTGCAGGATGGAAGAAACGTGTCCAGGCAGACCGTATGCAGTGACTTCCTTGTCTGGAGGTAAATATGTCCCAGAAAAACAGAATTGTGAACGCGATCGCGAAAACAACCGCAAAGAGGACTACGCCGACAGAAGCATAAGTCCACCACGGCCGAGAGTTGAACGCATAAATCGCAATTGCGAGGGCAAAGGTGATAAGTGACCAAGACAACAATACCAGAGGAAGGCTGAGGACAAGGGCGAGAAGTTTCAGACTAGGGATAACGCTAGTTGCATTCTGGAGATATATAGCCTGAAAGAAGGGAATTGAGCATCGAGTCTGGACGAAAACATAGGGGTTCTTACCGCCTGATGTGCATTCGAGTCGACCTTGACTCTATGCCGCCATACATGATGGAGACCGACGACGATGCTGCCGATCGCTAAGAAAGCAGAAGCTACACTGGCCGCCCTCGAAGCGGCACTCAGGTCGTTGAGTGCTAATAGAGCCATGTTTGCACTGCAATCAGAGTCAACGGTCAACTCGACTTCATAACAATCTATCAGCTACTGCTGCAAGCGTAATGGACTTACGACAGAGTAACGGTAGCCTGGAGACGAGGGAGTCATTGGTAAGCATATAAAATGCTATGGTTCCAACTCACCAAAAGGTTTGAATCTGACCATTCTACCAGTAGAGACGAGAGCAACTTTTGCCAACCATCGAGGGAGACAATCTTGTCAGCCCATAATTTTTCTAGCCGATCAATATAGGTAAATGGTGCGCAAAAGAAAAACACCCCTGACAAGAAGGCGCCAAAAGTGCCGAATCTCGGTTGCATACGCGGTTTATGTATGGAAGCAAGACGGTCTGTACGCGCCTCGTTCATTCCATAGCGGTGCACCCATCTGCTGTGAACTAGACAGTGACTTTAATATATAAAGCGCGCTTGCAATTAGAACAAAGCTCACGTATATTACAAAGCAAGCGCGACACAAACCACGTCTTATAGCCTGGTAGAGCTATAAAACCATTAAGATAAGGGAGAGGGCTTAGAGCACGTTAGTGGACTTACCAACAGGCTTGGTGCTTCTGTTATCATCACTGTTGACATCAGAGCTAGTATCAGCATCAAGGCCAGCGAGCAGGTCGAGGTAAGTCTTGCAATCTGCAGCATTCCAAGGGCCAGTTGAAGAATCTCGCGAAGTCATATGCTCTACGCAACGGTCACATAAATTATCGACGGATCCTTAGATACAAAGATCGCTCACCTGTGCATGCATGAGTCAAAGCGCCGCGAAGGAAAGCTTCGGCATTTTGCGGTAAAGGATTATGAACCGGGAAGTGCTCCAGATGGCGATAATAATTTCGCTGAATGAACAGTTCTGTGAACGTTGGTTAGCGGCAAACGCGAACAATTATAGTTGATGACTTGTTACCAAAACTCATTTGTGGTACCTCGACGCCCAAGCCCAACTCCTCCAAGGGTACGTCATCAAGCCAGAAGACTGATTGTGTTCCATGATCCACGAAGTAGTATGCTTCCGGGTCGAGAGTGAGATATAATTCTCGGTTGTCAGCTATGTTGTGTTCTTGCTTGTGCGATTTTCGCGTGGCTTCAACATGATGGTAAAGATTTTCTATGTTTGCACGAACAGGGGCATCACGAATACAACATTCTGTGACGACTTTCCAGCCAGTATGCCTGAAGTATGGTTTACCATCCGGATGGATGAATTGTTCCCAGTCACAAGGTAAGCCACCTAGATCGTGCATGTATCTTTTGTCAAGTCAAAGCCACGACATCAGCATCTAATGCCTGCCGAGGGAGAAGAACCCACTGATCAAGATTTCTAAGGAGACTGGGAGGGCCGGCTGGAAACAACTTTCGTCTGGAACGTGGATGCCTGGAAACGAGATGAAAATGAAGATGTGCGTACTGGCAGTGACACTTACGCCTCCACTGGGTCATATCTTGTAGATTGAAGCGGCGTTATAGGTTTGAGGGGAGCAGGTCCTGCAGGGGGGGCCAAGGTGATAGAGGACGTCGTTGAAGCTGGCATTGGGACTGAATGCAAGGCAGATACACTCGTGCTTCAAGAAGGGAACCGTTTTAAGAACGAGCAGTGCTAGTACGGAGGAAGATATGAAGAGCGCCTGAATAGCCAAAACGAGGATGCGGGCTGTTACTATGTCGTATGTAGTAGGTTGCAGTGCATATTACATTATATACATTTACTATACTCGCCAACGTCGTACCAGCGATAACTCACTCCACGTCATAGGCAACAGCTTTGCACAGCCCCGAGTCTTGCTGCAGTCCCCAAGTGGGTGGAATGCAGTGGTTCTATACATATCCACGGTTTTTATGACAAACCAAAAGCGCTTTCAACTCTTGTTATTCGCAAAGCTTTCATCGGATCCATCAAGCCAACTCCAGCATTGATAACGACTACCAGGCATGCAGGCTGGTATATCCAATACCATCTCCACGATTTACAGCGACTCGCAATCTATACTCGCTCATCAGTCGTCCTCACGCATTCTATGTCTAGCGCTAGCAAACGACGACATCGTAGAATACCTCCAAAAATTAACCACCCAAGCTAACGACGCTGCCGCATCTTTAGCTTGTGGTAGCATTCTGGCTGGCCACAGCAGTGAAAGCGATGAGTTTGGCGACGTTGCTTTTTATATCGGAGCTGGAGATTATGGACGAGGTAATGAGATCAAAGTCCTCCAAGCTCTCAAGTTACCTCAATCGTGGGCGCATAGTAGTAACGTAAGTCAGCTATCTATAGACTTGCTTTGAGCTCTTAAAGGTGAATCCAGCGCCAGCCTTTGGACTTATCTAGTTTGACACATCTTCCCTTGAACATCCCATCCTCAAATTCCGCAACTTTAATTTGTCTGATGGATTCGTTGAAAACCCTGAGCAATGTTTACGGGTTCACTGTGCAAGGCGGGCCTGGATCTGGTGGCATCGTCCTATACATCCTTTTAGGTTGCTTGCCCAACCAAGGCTGGGTAGGACTTGTCGGTGTCGGCATTCAGGTTGCTGTCGATGACTGATCTTTAGACGCACGGTGCACTCTGACTTCCCTACCAATGTCTGTATATCCAATTCTCAAGCATGTAAAACATCTGCGTACATGTACATCACAATAAAAGAATGTATATGAATAATATGAATTCTGACAGGACAGAAAGCGTCAGGTGATAGACAAACAAGATGAATAATAGTCAACCCATGCTGGTGTGCTGAACGGGTATAAGGAAAGGTAACAAGCTGGTTTCAACTTGAGAACAACAACACTGCGTTCATTCTTCTATAAACACATGGAAATGGAATCATAGGTTAAACAGCCAACCAAGGGCTGTAGGTCGGGAGAGCTGCAGATAGACGGGGCGTAGAATCCATACAAGGCAACATCTTTCCTCTGGAGCGGTAACCTGTTCACATGCACAGGTTGCTTATATATTAGTACCTCCGGATTTGTTTTTGGATCAAGACAGCAAGTATCATACATCTTGCAGACCAATGTCTTCCAAGTGAGTGGGCAATAGTCGTTCTCGATTGGTTTCACCACTGACGGTCCCCATATAGACCTTGGCTTTTGACCAGTATGTGCTTAAAGTAGCCCTCAAGGTTCTAATTGAAACCTATTCCTGCTCACAAGTTGTCCGTCTTCACGGCCTCCGCTTTCTCCGCCCTGAGAAGTCCTGGCGGCCGATCGTCACCGTTGACGTTGATCATCACTCAGAGCTACAAACAGTTTTGGGCTGTGATGGGCAGGTGGTTAACTTGAAGGAACAGTTTTATCTGTACGTCTACTTACACCTGAATTCTCAAATCCTAAAATGGTCGGCGCTCTGTCAGTCACGACGTCGATATCAACTCACGAATCGACATTCGTGTGTGGCGAAAATCAGAAAGCAAGAGGAAAGGGAAGAAACGTCAGCTCACTGCTTCGACATCCTTGACATTAGGCGAGTTACTGAAGAAGCAGGGTGCTTCCATTCGTAAGTCACCTTCCCTGAGTGTTATACAGTAGTCAATTTGTTTGTTTTTTTTTTTGGTTAGAAACAGAGCTTCGACTGAATTGTACGAATCTCGCTGGCAAGCGCCCCGCTAGAGGTCAACCGCAAACATGTGCTACAATAGCTGTCAGGTTGCGAGCCCCCTTGTCTCCACCGTCGGCTTCGTCCTCTCACTCCTCTCCTTATATATCTGAGGATGAACACATGTCACATCATACATCTTGTGCGTCGCCTATACCGCCAAAAAATACCTATTCTCACTCTCATTCTCTCAGCTGGAGGAATATCTGAAACACTTACTTCAGACGCTGATGGTTATGATGAGCTTCGTCAGCACTCCAGTAGTTTGGTATCAGATGGTCAGCTCAATCAGCTACGAAGACGCCGTTTGCGTCCTTATAAAATTGATTCCGACGACACGGATGAGGAATCCATTGATGACGAATACCAATATGAAAATGAGGACTGTAGTCGTCTGGATCCTAGGCCCTGGGGCGACCATGAAGATGAAGCAAATATAGTTCGAATGGATACAATGCCCTGGATAGGTTTCCAGCTCCTCCCTCGGTATACTGATCAAGTTAGCGTACCTTCATCTCTTTGTACGATCGAGGCATTTGTCAGTCAATTCTCACCATATAAAGAAATGGTAGACGCTACAGCCGACGATGAATATCAGGACATTCTCGACAGGCTCAAGATAGAGTGGCGGTGGGGGATGAACATTGTCAGCGTTCTGCTCTCGACTCTCTCTGAAATAAAATTGATTTGTTTCTTTATAGTTGATGGGGCTTTGCGGGTAAGTCCAATCCCGACCATGAGATACATTTTGCTTATCGTATGCACCAAGTTTGAATGCTACTGTTTTTGGTTTCTCACCGGACGTAATTTTCGCGGTCGATTCCCTGTCTAAAAAGGCGATCGCTGTCAGTGGGATATCGTCAGGCCTTGGTCTCGTTTTCAACTTCTGGTATCAAGTTCTCTACATGCGCGCAACTGGCGCCAAATTCAAGGCATGTGAATATAAGTGAGCTTTTCTTGTGCTGACGCCAAAACCGCTTAGCATCAAGCGCGCGATACATTCGGCACATACTTTTTCTTTTGTATGTGTTGCCGGTTACCAACTTTCCTCATGCTTCTTTCGACCTGCGCGCTGCTCGGATTTATGCTTTTCGTTTCGTTTGATGTCTGGCCACAAGCCGTTATGCTTGTATCGTTCTCTGCTGGAATCCTGATATCTTTGCAATACCTTCTGTTTGGTGTCCATCGCTTCATATTAGGTATACGCTGGGTGTTTAGGAAGATCGGGATGGTATTCGCTTCTCTGCTGATCACTCCAAGCCAGAGTCAGGAGGTCTCTTCTGCCGCAAATAAACTTGGAGACGTGGATGATGAAGTAAAGTCTGATAAAATGGATAAGCAAGGTGGAATCGTTGTGGAACTAACGGCCGTTGAGGAGGGCGAGGAGTGTGATTAGACGTTCTAATATAGAATGCGATATGTAAGCTAATTGTATAAATATCGACTATTTAACGTCTCTCCTCATGTTATAGTTCGACCTGGCTCAGGGGTCTGCACTAGATTGTGGTCTTGCACTCCCCTCCCTCGTCTCTGTTTTCCAATGGACAAGTTATCGCACACATCGTTTGGACACCGAATGATTCCCGCCATGTGCAGCGCCTGCGGCAGTCAATGAGATTCGCAATGTATCCACTCATATCTTAACTAATCTTGCTTCTCTGACTATCATCTCGTCAAATTTGCGATGGCCCAGAGAAATTGGTTCAGGACAGAGCCAAAATGAGACAGCGCGGGAGGCATATTGCGGACGTGGGAGTTAAATTCCAAAGTATCCCTCGGTACTGTGTTGGACATCCACTGAAACTCGCTAGCTTCGACGCGTGCATGCTTGTGCTCACGTGTTAAGAAGACATTGTTCAAGTCGCAAGTGGCTCAATCCTTTGTCTATTGCGACGGAGACCACAGCCTTCCCATGGCCACCCACTTGAGCTACTTAAAAGCTTCTCCATGAAGAACCTGAACATCATAACTTCCAGTACCCTCCGGATTATGGCCCGTGTTAGCGTCTCTGTCCCTATTTCTTCTCTCTTAAATCCCACCAACTCAGCCTTGGATTCGGTATGTAAATCTTGATCTAATGTAGGTCACTAACTGGATCTCTGCGGACTGAACAGTTATGCACTTCGCCGAAGCTTGGTCATTTGATGCTTTCAGCACCTCCTGTGGATTATGGACATATTCGGT